>BGPR01023416.1:0-24245 GCA_013235015.1 Araneus ventricosus | reverse complement strand
CGGGCGGGGACTTTTAGTATGTTGTTTAGGACACTATCCCCAACAACTGTGCCAAATTTCAAAACTACACCATTTTTTTTTCTATTCGTCGATTTTTGGCCTTCGTTGTCTGGACTAGTAACTGTCTGTATCATGTAGCATACAATTGCCCGTTGTCGGCATCAACTTCACTCTCTTATTCCTGATGTTCTTTCAGTAGCCTTGAACCTATTCTGTTCGTAGTCTGCATGAACGTCCCTAATGAAGTCGAGTAACTGTCTGTGTCATGTAGCATACAATTTCCCGTTGTCGGCATCAACTTCACTCTCTTATTCTTCTAGCAAAATATGCATTTGATTTTCACTTTAAAATGTCGAGACACATTTTAGGTAGCATTTAGCATGTCAGACATTTATCATGCACATTTAGCATGTTAGCTGGATGAAATCATGCTGATTAAGGTATGTGACTACCTTCGGAGCACTTTTTTTCAAATTTTTAATGAAACATTCATGTTTTTAATTAGAATGAGTTATAAAACTAAGAATTCCAATGCAATTTCATTGGAAATTTCATTGACTTTCAAAATATAGGCAATTTTTAGCAAAATTTTTGTGAAAATTTGCACTTACGCCAAACCTCCTATAACAAGTTATATTGAATATATTTCATCAATATTTGCACAGTATATAGCTAACATGCTTATCTGTGTTATGAACTAGGATATTTTTAATACCTCGAAAGGTGTTGGAGATATTCCAAACTTTGTGAACAAACTCGAATTTTTTAAAAAAAATCCTCGATTTTTCTCACTAAAAAGTCATTAAAATAAATAAATATAAGCAGAGAGCTTAGATCCTAGTTCATAACATAGCTAGAAACAAATAAAACATTTTGGCCAAATTTCATTTTAATATCTTAAAAACATTTTCCAAAATGATGTTTGCCGCGTAGAAAAATATCGAAAATTACAATTTCTCAGAAAACGCTTTTAAAGATTTTCATAGAGTACAAAAAATTTTGTACATATCTTAGAATCTTAAAACTCGCCATATTTGCAAGTCAAACCCTCTTTTACTTGATTTTAAACGATTTTTGTGTTCTTTCAGCTTTTTAGATTTCTTTTTGAATAATTTTGTGTAGTTGATAGTTAGTGGCGTCTCAATATCTGAATTAGCTTTTTGACAATTTTCAGGTAATTTTTAAGCATCTATGGATAAATTTACATTTAAAAACACTTGAGAACAGGTAATAGTTCAAAATAAATGGAATTAAATTATAACACTGCAATTTGAGCGCCAAAAAATAATTTTTACTGTTGTGTTGTATTTTTTAAAAAAAGCGTCGCCAAAAACCAATAAAACAATAAAAATAAGAAATGAAAGCTTAAATCTATATTTTTAAGACAATATATTGCTTGAGAATTTAAATATAGTTGTTCAAACTAATTGTTTGTATTTTTAAGGCTCTTTCAATTGCCACTTCAGGTATCAGAATTGTCACTTCCGGTTATTATTTATGCTATAACTTTATTTGTAATTATAGTAGAAACAAAATTAAAGCATCTTTATATACCTAAATGTACGGTCTATAAAATGAACAAATAAAACAAATTTCGAAAATTTTCTGCAAAACGAGGAATTTAGGGTAGTCACATACCTTAAAACATATCATTAAAGCTTTCAACAATGGAAGAGAAACATGCAAATAAATATTTGTTTAAGCAATTAAAATGGTTTGAATTGCGTTTCAACAATGAAAAGTATTGTTGCAAATTATGCCAAAAATACTTTGAAATTTTTTTTTTAATTAAGGAAAAAATTGTACGTCAACTTAATTCATATCATTGAAAAGGTAATTTTTTGCCCTTTTTTTGTTCCATAATATTTTCGAAAGTTATTAAGTAAACACGCTATAATTTCACTTAATTTTTAATTAATTAAAAATCTAATTAAAATTTAAAAAAGGGCTCCGAAGTGCACATGCCCACCCTCTGAAGTATGTTTGTGAAAAATTTTGTAGCTCTAGCTCCAGCGGTCTGGCCTGTCGAGGGCCAACACACACACACATTGTCTTTTATTATTAGTGGAGATATGTGTGGGTGTATTTTTTTTACGATTGCTTTTTCTAACTGCCATATCTTTGTAAATAAACGATTTTTTTTGTCTGCAGATAGGCAGTTACTTTATCACTCCCTAAATATGATAAACTATTAGATTTGAAACAAAGTCATTGCATCTTACCAAGGTAATCACGTAACAAAACACACACTTTTTACCTTGTTGATGATTTTGTTTCGAAACACAGGTTCTTTTAAACAAATACGTTTTTTTTATTTTTAACATTTCATTACTTAGAGCCTGCATTAACACACAATAAAGGGACACCAATAAAAGCTTAAAATATTTTGGTTTACATAGTAATGAAAAGCTATAGCAATTAAATAAAGCTTTTGCCAAAAGTAGAAAAAAGATTCCCATTTATTACGCAGATTTAAGATCAAGCTCCAGCAACTGCAACAAACTGACCAGCATCATTTTTTAGATACAATCAGATCTTTCAAGTTAGCTTTCCGACAACAAAGGTAGATCATCCAACTTCGTGTGAGAACCCTAAAGCTGTTTCGACCAAATATTGAGAATGTTCCCTTCGAGTTAACGCTTTTCTATTGTTCGGCTGCAAAAAGAAAAAGAACCTTACGAAAAGAATTGGCTCCAATTTTTCATGCCTTATTGATCCCCCGATGTATCATAACTTTGCGCCATAAAAGTTCTGTATAAATGTTGATCGTAACTGTATTGCATGATAAACAATTTTTCACATTACAGAGGTCATTTAAACACGAATTTCAAACATTCGATGCCTTTCAGCTCGGAAGGACAGTTTAGATTTCATGAGATTTGAGATTTTTAACGTGGAATATATTTTATGGGTTGTAAAAGACAGTAAGCGAGAAGGAACATCACTCGATTGCCTTCTTAACACATTATTCAGGAAGATCGTAGTAACGATGGTGGAAGTAACATTTTTGTTCAAAATCATTAATAAAAAATGTTTTTAAAAACTCAATTTTATAAGGGTGATAAAATGGCAAAACCTAATTTTTTTTATGAAAAATCTTTTAAGACAAAGCGTATTTTTTTAATTCTTTTATTTTTATTATTTTCTACAATTCAGTGTTTGTATTTCATAACTCATTACTATATATATTATAGAATCTTGTAATCAATGTTTTCTCAAATTCACTAGCAGTTGTCGCGACTTGTTTTGCATCAAAATATAAATAAAATTAATAGATTTTGTGATATTAAGTTTTGAAATTATGGAAACAATGTCATCAAATCCACACAATTATACAATATTATAACTACAATAACTATAATACACCACAAAGTGAGCGAAAAATGGATTACGAAATTCCGTCTTTATAAAAGGAAATTAATAAAGTTAAGTAAAACTTTGCGAAAAATAAAACGAAACCTGTTATAAACAAAACTGGTGAAAGCACATTTTATTTAAATAATACACGAAAACTTCGATTGGACCTTTCGGCAATCAGTAAATTTGGCCATCCTGCTTTTGCAATTCTTAGCAATAATAATTGAGATTTAACATTGAAACTAGCTGTGTGGCCCGGCGTTGCACGGGCTATCACGAATAATAGGATATTCCCGGGCGGTAAGAAGTGAGGTCACGTGAGACCTTGCGATCCATATATTTTCATAATGCCCGCCTCCGTTTTTCTATTCAATCAACAAATATTGTCACTTACTTTCCCTAACAAACGTTACGAAGTTAAACACTTTACTACAAAAAAAGAACGAAAAAAAGCATGAAAACGATTTTTTCCATTGTTAATAAATCCTAACTAGCTCGCTCAAAAAAGAAATACCAACTTCCAGTTAAATAAATTTAAAAAATGCATCACCGGATGTGAAAACTAATAATAGGGGGAAAAGAATCCGCCGTGAATGAATTCACCATGCTGCTAATAGATGGCAGCACGTCAATTCATTCATTTTGACATTTTTAATTAATATCTTTTTAACTAATTACAATTTCGGAATTTAAATAGTCGAAATGGATTCCTTGAATTATTTTCCACCTTTTGGTACTTACGGCTATTTTCAGGATCCAGTGGTTCGTGAGAAGATAGAAGGACATAGATACATATGTTTGTTTACCTTCGAATTTTAATAGGATAGATTTCTCTACAACCCCGGTTAATCGAACTAAACAGGGGGGAGCCATTTTTAGAATAACGATTTTTTCGATTAAGCCATGAACATCTATTACTGTTTTGTACCTACTTACAGCATGTAATTCTGAAATGTTTTGTGTGTAAAACGAATTCAAAACTCTCTTTGTAGCACTCTCCGTCGTCCACAATATTCGCACCGTCGAGTTGGGACGCAATGCACCTGACAGACACAGGTCAGCAATATCGTAATTAACATTGTTAATACCCATTAATTTTAATTCTAGCATTCTGAAATTAATTACTGACCTTCTTGGGGAGGAAGGTTTAAAAGAAAAAAGTGGGGTTATTGATGCAAAAAAAGTCTCGCCTTCGCGATTATTTCTGCACAGTTCAGTACGTGTTTTTTGGATGTGCGATTTCAAAGGCATTCCGGTCAACCCGGGTATCGGTTAACTATAGTTCAGTTAACCGGGTTTTACTGTATCAATTTTTATTTGCAGTGGCGAATCCAGGATTTGGGTCTGGGAGGGCTGAGGTCATAAAAATTTTCTATCGAATTTTGCGACGAATCTCAAACCTCATGGCTTATGTAAACCAAAACTCTTTAACTTACAGACTTTACTCACCTGACAATTAGAATCATAAAGAATACTGCAATACTTTCGATAATTTAATAAAAAATGCAATGAAGTAAATAGCCAAAAAATGTCTTTGACCGCGCCAACACTACAAATACAACTGGAATGAATAGAAAAGTAGGAAAATGTTCGAGCCTGTCAAGCCAGAAAGCAATGTTGTCACGTTTTTATTATTTTTTTATAAAAAGGAAATTAAGAACAAACAATTGTAATGATTTTAAATAAAATCAAGATTTTCGGCTTAGTTCTGGGGGGGGGGGTGCAACCCTATAACCTCCCTGGATTCGCCACTGTTTATCTCTAAGCGTCAACTAGTTAATTTCCCATAAATGAGCATCAGAAATATAAGAAAAATATTCCCCCAATTAATTTAAAATTTATGTGTAAAGTTTTCCCATGAAAAAATAGCAAATGATTTAACACATAATGACAATGAGTCGTAAGTCGAAGACAAGGTATATATTAGGAATGGCATCACTCCACTCGCCAATCAGGAGCAGTAGAACTAACTGACAACAGCTGTTGTTGTTGCTGCTCCTTTTCAGAATTTGGAATAGGGAAATTTAATTTGTAAGTTGACAAAACCGAAAAAAAATTATTTGGTCAATTAGAGATGAGCAAAAATGCGCTCAAAACAGTTATGGTATAATTGAAAAGAAATTTGGGAAATAATTTTTTAAAGAAAAACCAAAGTTTGGAGGATTTGGAGGGATTAGTGAAAATGACGATGTACGTACCCTAACAGGACTGAACTAGTAGATGACTAACAAAAACTTTTGGAGAAGCAGAAGGAGAAGAAAAATTTAGGTGGAGTTCACGAAAAAACGCGTGTAGCACATTGTATAACTGATGTCAAAAGTGTTATTTTGTGAAAAATTAAACACCCAGATTGGAAGGAGCTGCAATAATCCTGCGTCTTTTGACAGACGGGTAAATGTGGATGTGGAGGTGCATATTAAATCTTTTCACAACTAAGAACTTCGAAATGACACCACGTTGCAGTCTTCCTTTTCATTTTAGATCTTTTGTAACCCTTGTCGGTGTAACATGTTTTTTTCGACGTTATATGTCTTTTATGTGTCACAACCCTGATTTTAGAGTAAATATTTATTCAAAGATGGAAAGATACGACATGGGGTAGATGTCAGACCCTGCGATTATATTTTGAGTTATTCCGTTACAGAGTTTAAGCCAAACTTTACATCCATTGCCTGTTGTTACATGCATCAGATACATATGCAGTTTTTGTTGTGTGAGACCAATTATGAAAATACACTCGTCACTTCCAGATACAGAACAGAACGCCGTCTCTTACCCCCGTACCCGTGACCAGACCGGTCACTAAACGGTTTGATGGACAAGACACGGGAATTTTATTTAAGAAAAAAAGAAAAACAAAACAAAGAAAAAAAGAAATATTTACACTATGTACAGGAGAGGCATTTTCACTTTTACACTATTAGTTTGTAATAGTCTTCTTTTCTTTAGATGTTGTTTTTTTAAGGGGGGGGGGATGTCAAGTGATTTGGAGCATGTTGGTTCAGATCGCTGGAAAGTTGAAAGCTAGCGAGGCCGGAAAAGATTTCTATTTTCACTTATGAATTCAACAATACTACGAATTTTATGCCTGAAGGGGAGGTTATTGGCGACTCTTTTCAGCCATTCTTGTTCGAAGTTTGGCACTGGCTTCCTCATATGCCAAGACACTGTGAGAATACACTCCGTGGCAAAGTGAAGTGCCGTGCCTTGCCAATTCCACCACAACTGCAATAATCGCTGTCAGAGAGGTGAAACCTTTTGTGGTAGGCAGGGAAAGGTCCATGTTGAGAGAAGAAGATAACATCCTCTCTAATCCAGTTAGTGGGACGGAGACTAACTGAGGGCATGATGTTATATATTTTCCTGCCTATATCGCCATTCCTCCGTGAGGTTTGCCACTCCTCAAGCATGCTCTTCCGGAGGAGGCCTTTTATGTGTGGTTTAGGAAGCTTAGTACATATACAATAATAGTCGATTTTAGTTGCCATTGGTTTTCGAAGATTTTTTCTTTTCGAAAAATTTGCCTCGGTTTTCGTCGGCTGCCCAAACGACATCACTGCTAATTTTGAGAAAACAAACAGGAAAGGTGACAAGTTCAGACAAGTCTGGTTCCGAAAAATGTGTGTCTGAATCCAAAGTTTGCGTGCAAACATCTCTCAACAAGTCTTCAACTGAACCTCTGTTGGAAGAAAATGCCAAAGAGGACGTCATTACACAAAAGGAATTGGCCCTCCCAGGACGTAAGCCTATGAAAGATGGTGTAACTCTTCTATTGGGTGGTGTTCAGAAACTTCTAGAGTGTTTCGCAACTTTATATTCATTTTATATTAATTTCTTACCGTTTTAGTTTTAAACACTATATTTATTCTCTATAAAATGTGTTTTTGGTGTGAATTTTGGAGTGCTTAGAACAGAGATTCCCAACCTGTGGTACACGTATCTCTGGGGGTACGCAAAATCAAAATCAGTAATGGCGGACACAAGGGATTAAAAATGGTACACAATTTTGCTTCCCTAATTTCCTGTCAAAAGTAAAAGTTAAAAGTTGTGCAAGTCCTAAAGCCTGGTCTCAAAATAAGAAAGAAAAAAAAGAAAGAAACGAAAGTGTGTAGCGGTTACAATTCACTGCCTTCTCCTTTTTTATGGTAGGTGGCGCTACTAGAGCCATCCGGGTTTTTCCCATGATGCCTCTCTCTCTTCTTCTGTGTACTTGTCTTGTGTTGTTGTTCTCTGTCTTGCGTCTTGTACCTTTTAATGTACTGTGTCGTGGAACTTAGCCATCTAATAAAAATGGTTCCTGAAATTGAATTAATTCTTCAACAGCGGCATTCCATATAAACATCAGTCTCGTCCCTCTACAAGTGTAATTTTTAGATATCCTTATAAGTAAGTTAATGTGAAATTATTACAATACTGATTTCACTTGTTTTGTCGCTGAACTAATACGATTGTAAAAACGGAATAAAATGTAAAATTAAAAATGAGTTCTGCAAATGTTATTAATTCGAGTAATTTGACTCTCAAACTTACCTAAGCCCTTAACACTACTGATAAAAACTTCTTTGTATAGACGGATGGTTGGAGGGGGAATATGACAGTAGGGGGTACCCGAAAATAACCAGCGGGAGTGGTCTCCCCTAAACTTTTTCGTATACTTTCCCCAAAAGGTGCTGTTTCCCTTCCTTCCGCGTGGATAAAAAGATTCGAACCTACTCTAACCCAGAATGTAATGACTAGCAGAAGGTTTTTCATTGTAGATTAAAGTGATTCTAAAATATTTACGTAAAGAATCAAATTCAGAGATGCGTGCGATCAAACGCGAACCGATTTTCTACTGTTACCGTCTCCAGGACAAAGATGTGTATTCCTACGGCTCCTTTCACATTATGCGGTTTAACCGTTACGGCTCAAAGTTGTTTATTTTCTTTGCCGTGTCATGTTTGCTTTCACATTTGACGATTTGCGCCGTCAGTATTTGAGTGCGGTTTCTAATTTCATAGCTGTTTCAGTATGGATAGGAAGCAAATAGCAGCAATATGGTCTTGCACCCATCGATCAAAAGAAACGAGACTTATAATCGCCTCACTTTTGGAAGAACAACGTGCAGATGAATGTCGGAATGTCTGTAGCATCTCTTGATGAATTCCAAAACCGAATAAAAAATTATACTCTGCGGCAAAATACTAACATTTGGAACTGCATTCAACCGACAAAAATGGTAGCTGTGACTCTGAAGTAACTGTGTTGTCTGTTAAATCATAGGTAGGGGTGAAACGTCCTCCCTCTGCTGTGACACGAAAGTTTGGAGAGCGGGTGCCAGCTCAGGTGTCGTCCTAGTCATGTGACAGTGGTTCAAAATGACGCGGTGCGTCCTAAAATAGCCCTCGTGTTGCTTCAAAACGGGACGTCAATATAACTAAATAAAATTGCAAGTAACTGACACTTATTTTTACATTTTAATCGTTTGTGTTTAAAACATAAAGTGTTATAGAAAAAAAAGTGTAAAAGGCAATAGCGAAAGTGCGACTGTTTATTACTTAGCAAAAACTTATAGATTTTGTTTTTACCATAATTACATAAAATAAGTTCCTCCCTAGATATGGATTTTAAGGTTAGTGTAATAATTTTAAGCATTGCAAATGTATATTAATAACATATTACGTAAATCGATTATACATAAGTTGTGGAACATGGATTTCATTTGCGCGCAGGATTTTAAAAAAAACTAAACAACCCATTGCAAACAAATGTTATGAAAATTCCATTCCAAATATCACAGTTTTAAAATCATTTAACATGGTAAATAATCAGATATGCTTTAATCACTTTTTATGACGTTAAAATAGTATACCTTTTTCTTGAAAATTATATGTAAGATACCACGCATTGAAAAAAACTATAACGCAATGTTTTGATTTTGTATGTTTTTTCGTTGTGGTTATATAAGCATAGCAGAGAAATTTCTGTGTGTTTGATGAACAATATTTTAAAAATTCTGTACGTAAGTATTTAAAGTATAAATCACTCACCAAACATCTCTTTATATTGAGATGGGTTTTGACTATATCTTCTCAATTACTTAAAGTACACTCATGTGCAATATCATGACATATTCATGATTTAAATTTTCAAATAAAATCATAAAAAAATCGGAAACTTTAATGGAATCTCCATCATCCAAAATACTGAAGAATTCTATAAGACTTTCGGAATTACTTATGAAAGATTAAAAGTTTCCTGAAATTGCGACTTCAGAAATAAAACATATGTTGTTATCTTATCTTAGAATTCAATCATGATTATTAGACACTGCTATCCAGATTTTTATTAATTTACATGAAATAGTATATTCGTTTCTAATACCTTATGCATGGCCGTCTTATCCAAAGGGCAAATTAGGCATAAGAACAGTGCGCTATTGATCTAAGGGATCATAAAAACTTTCTATACTGATTTTGAACCAAAAATATTTATTTAATTGTAATTTTAAATATGTTATACAATTTTATATGTTATAATATGGTATAGAACCTAGTTAATAAAATAACCTAGGAGAATATAATGTTATCAAAACATTATAATGCTCCTGAATTATTTTTTTAGCTAGATATTTTGTTTGGGCGGCAAGCACTGTAAAATCTTAAGACGGCCCTGATCTTACACAATATAAAAATTAGTCAGCATTGGCATATTTCGAAATAAAATAAAATAGCTAAATTTTAAATAGGAAAAAAAAAACGAAAACATTAAAAAATTACACAGTCAACACTCAAATTAAACGAAAGTGCGTTCTATAATGACAATGAAATCATTTAAAAATGACGAAGACAATAGTAAAATTAAATTTTGAAGCATTCTGTAAAAATAATGGAATCATTAATTAACTGCAAAAGCTTCGAGAAGGCAAAAAGAACAAGTGACCTTGTGAAGGTGACGGACGGCAGTCGGATGAAATTCGTGCAGTGTGAAAGCGTCAGCATATTTTCATACATTACTCGTAACGGCGCCGTTTTTTCCAGTCGCACACGCGGCTGGTTTAAACCCCAACAAACGGACTCAAACCGCGATCGGCTAATGTGAAAGCTCCCACTCATTTCTTCAGTTTACCACCAAGAGGCGGCCTAATGCATTCTTGCCGTAACGGTTCAACCGTATAATGTGAAAGAGGCCTACCGCGTGCAGAGGCATTGCTACCAGAGACTGCTACAATACGCATGCGTATGGAGTTCGTTTCAAAAGGAAAAAAGTATGCGATTAATTATGCGATTAAGCAGGCCGACAGGCAGTCAGCCTGTTGACAGATTTGGTCCAAACTATACGGCTATTCATTCATATGATAAACTGTGAATTAATTTTATTCATCAGCGCTATTCAAGTTTTGAGTTGGTATGCTGTTCTATGATCATGCATGACATCTCAGACTGGTTGACGATTTTGTCCAAGAATTTGATAGAAACCTACAAATTATGCTTTAAAGACCACATCACCCAATTTCATCCCCAAGCTCATTAGTTTTCGAAGCATTGACGTTTTCACAGGCAGACAGACATAATTCAAATTTGCTTTTCGGATAGGGAGGTCTAAAATTGCGTGAGAATTCGTCAAAATTCAGGTCTGAATTTTTGATTTACATATATTCCTTTGTATACTCTGTATACGCAAAGTCGTAAAAAAAGATAAAGGGGTGAGAGAAAGTCTTAGGGAATCCCTGCCTAGAGAACGAATAAATAGAATTGCATTAGTTGTTAAGGAAAATAAAGTGCCCTCGAGTTCGTTGGTAATTTTTGGAACGGATCTGAACGGACGTTCCGCGTAAAGCAAGATGTCAAGAAATTTCTCTCAATCCATTCCAACCTACTCGATTTGCAACCGTCAGATTCCATGTTAAATCTAAACTTTCGAAAAGCCTTTACATAATAAATCCTTATCCCTATCTGCATCTAAATGGCTCCACAAGCATTATTCCTCCTGGACAGCAGCCAAACATTTTTCTTTTTCTTTACGTCAATGGTGCCTGATGAATACTCTTCTTGAAGCCACATCCGGAAATGTTGATCACACCAAAAGCACTTCCATTAATTCCGAATTTTCACTTTTTCAGCATATCGATAAGAGTTTACAAAGTGCAGGACAGCATTTACTCGCATTTGCATGGCAGAAACAGGAAGAGCTCAGGGAGGATGGATTTTGGAAAATGATTTATTATTAAGTGAGCTGGACGATGAAAGTTTGAGAATTCCAAAGTAGTGATGGGAAAAATATCCGGTTAAACCGAAAATCTTTTACTTTCTCGTATACAGTACCCAAAGAAAGCAGCAATCATCAAAAGTTAGAACTCGAATTTTTGGCGAATCTCTCCCACATTTAGACCTCTAGTCAGAAAAAAAACAATTTGATTTTGTCTGTTCTGTGTGTGTGAACACGATAACTCGAAAACTATTGAGCTACGGGGATGATTTGGTATTTGGTCTTTAAACACATAATTTCTAGGTTTCTATCAAATTGGACAAATCGTCTTGGGAAGATCATAATGCCATCTATGTCCCGAGGGAAGTCTGTGTGCACACTATAACTCAAAACTTGAATAATAGATATATGGATACTTGATTTTGGTTTTATCTGTTTGTCCTTGTCAGGTCCGTATAAAAATTTTGTAAATCCGTCAAGGTTGACTGTCTGTCAGTCTGTATAATTTACTGGCATGAAACCAATCCGCTCTCCACGCGCATGGGCAAACAGTCTTCTGTGCAGGCGAAAGAGCGGGCGGAATTACTGGTTATTCGCCTTGGGAAGGTAAAGCCCTGGCAGTGCGTGTGCGTTTTAATTAATCAGCGGGCATCGCTTTTGAATTTTTGTGCATGTGGCCGGTGAAGGTTGACTCATGAAGTGCATGAAAGCGAATAAATGAACACAATCGGACGTATTCTCTTCCCCTACAACTAATAATAATAATTCATTTCGGTACCAGTAACCAGGAATCAAGTTCCTGACGCTCATCCTTTTAGCCAGGGGTATTGGTGATAAATATCATGTGTGCCGGGCCATGCAGACCACTGAGTTCTGTTATTGCTCCATAAACAAAATCATCAGCATGGTGTGTCTACTTTGAATTTGATTCTTCACTGAACGATATTTTCAATCTTCTCTTAAACCTTCTGATAGTCATAGGATTCTGGATAACAGTAGTAAACCGGAGATTTTTTTTTTAACTACAGAGGAAGGAGAAACATCTTTTTTGGGAAGTATACGAGAAGAAGGTTTGAGGAGAACACTCCCACTGGTTTTGTTTGTTTTGTAACGGGTTTTTTTGTTATTTTGTCTCCGGTTATAGTAACCGGTTATTCTTTAAATCCAATGCCGGTAAAAAACCAGCAAATCAGCTGTCAATGGGCTAGATTTTTGGGTTTCAGTCATGAAGTTTTTTTAATTTCTGGCATCATCCAGGCCAACCAGCACTTATTACCACTTCCTCTCAGGCAGGCCATTGGACATTAAATAGTCTCCATAGTCTACGGTCAAGCTTTCATAACTCGGTTAGTTTGATCATAGAAAAGGTGGGTTTTTATTTTGTTGTTTAAAATTTTAAGCGTCTTAAAAATATTAGACCATTTGAAATAAATAATAATTTAAAATAGAAATATTAAATAAATAATCACTAAAATAAAAATATTAAATAAAATAATAATCACTAAAATAAAAAGTAAACTGAAATATCACTAAAAGCTAAAAATATTAAATAAATTACTTTATTACTTATTATTAGTACTTACTGTATTAAAATTACATATACTTATTTATGTACTTATTGTATTGTACTTGTATATTATTATTAATAATAATTTTGTCATAGCGTTTCAAAAGCCGAAAACCATTTCAAAAAGCCGGTTATTTGAGGTGTTCTAACTTGCCCATTGACCGGAATTGAAACCAGCAGGAGTGGTCTCCCTAAAAGCTTTCCATATGCTCCTAACACATGTAAAAAGAAAACTAGAATAATAAAGACGTCAGAAAATAAACTTCCGTCGCAAATGAAGCAAGGTTGGAACCGCGTGGTTGAAGGATCAAAACAATTCAAATCCTCTGCTCGTTCTTGCTGTGAACCTGGCGAGACTTCTAAATACTTGCTACAAAATCACTCCAAATTGGTTTTGTAGGCACCCAGATGGTATTTATCACTAAGTAGGCATGCGCAGGAGGTTAGTTTCAAAAAAGAACAAACCTGCATTCACAGACCGATAGTGATCAACCCTTTGACAGTTATTTAAAATTTTATACGTACCTATTCATGAGCATTAAACTGTGCATAATTTCTCCATCTGGCTTTCAAGTTTTTTTGAGTTATAGCGTTCGCATGACCCAGAACATGAACAGACAGACTTCCCGTTATTATTTTTGTCCATTGATAAATTCATGCTTTAAATTTCATCTAGCTCTCACATAGTTTTTCGAGTTATCACGTGTTCACGAACTACACACAGACATATACAGACACACACGAAAACACGAACCAGGTATAATTCCAAAATTGTGTTTTCTGGAATCAGGAGGTCCTAAAACGTGGAATTCGTCAAAATCTCAGTTTAATTTTTTGACAGTTAAATACTTTCTCTTTGTATACTTCATTGTGGCTCCATGATGCTCCCCTAAACTTTCTCATGTCTCCTAACACATGTAGAAAACTATAATAAGGAGCGTCAATCAAACTTCCGTCATAAACTAGGAACCACGCATGGTTTGAAGAGATCAGTAATTTCTGCTCATTCTTTTGCTGTAGGTTGAGAACTCCCTAAATGTTTGCTTCCTTACAAAATCACTCCAAAATTTATTGTTTTTAGTTGTAGGCTGCCAGGATTTCAGGCGTCCTTCTTTGAGCATTGCCACTAGGCATGCGCGGGGTTAAACTGAACAATTGTGCGATTCTACCAGACCAGAGCAGACAGTCAGCCTTTCACGGTTTATTGCCACGGTTCATTCATGACGATAAAACTGTGTATAAATTTTATCCATCTTGACTTTCAAGTTTTTGAGTTATAGTACTGACCCCCCGAACATACAAGACAGACGGAAAACCCGTTGACGGATTTTGTCAAAATTTGATAGAAACCTACAAATTATGTTTTAAGACCCTGCAATTTCATCCCCGTAGCTCTAATAGTTTATCGTGTTCACGAACACACGAACACACATACAATTTTACACAATTTTTTTTAGACACACACACACAGACAGAGACATAAATTCCAGAGTATGTTTTCAGATCTAGGGGTCTAAGCAGGAATTAATTCAAAATCTCAGGAGTTCTAATTTTTTTATTGAATTACAATACTTTCTCTTTGTATATAACTTCACTTCATTGGTAAAAGCCAGTTGTTTTACATGCCATAATCCCTAATTCAAAGGCGGCACCTTTATTTACAAAGGAAAATGTTATGATAAATCGGAGGAGCCATTAATCTGGAATTTTGATGAATCTCAAGTTTTTGGATTGTCTGCAAACGGAAAAGAGACACACTTATATCTTAAATATCTGACATGTTTTGGTTGTCCTAGTAGTGATGAGCCAAACCACAGTTTAACCCTCGGAGCAGCGGAAGTGAGAATTCCCAGTACCTCAAAACTGAAGTAAATTTTGTTCACGAAAAGCCTTCTTTTAGGAACATTCAGGAGGACAACAACTGGTGGGCACAAGAAAGGAATAATTTCTACGTAAAATTCCACTCAGTAGTCTCCTTCTGAAACCACAGTCCCAATTCTCTTTTGAATAGGACTGGTTTGAGGCAGGTTTAGCGCTCTCTATGGGGTTGGGCCAATCCTAAATGATGCGCTTGGAGGTGGTTCATGAGAGTGTGGTTTGTGACAGGGGGGAGGGAGGGTAACAAAAAAGTGAGCATCACACATTTTGGTAAAAAATAAACTTAAATCAGCAGATTGTGATACCAGGAGCCCGGAATTATTTTTTAAATCTGGGAGGCTAAACAACGTTTCATGTGTTATTTTCTCACTATTCCTTTCTTTTCAAAATTCATTCACGGGGTAGGTTCTAGGTAGCAGAAATTCTTCTGTTAAACCACCCAAAATATTAAAGATACTTCTCCACCTGGGTGGAAGTGATGGTGGAACTGGTAGTATTTCGTGGGTTGAGATCTTAGGCATTTTTTTGTTCAATCTGTTTAAGAGTATTTTGTGTTCATAAAGCAGGAAATGAATTTAAAGCAAAATATATCAAATTCAAATCTACTTTGTTTTACACATTTATAACATATTAATATTTTATTACTATTCTTATATTTGTAACCCTTAATCTTATTTCCAAGCAAATATAGAAGGTACATATATTTATTTATTATTGTTATGTAATTTTATGGTAAATTTGCATAATTTGATATATGGTGATCTGCAACGTGGTGCTTTGTTTCTGAACTACGAGTATATGTTTATGTAATATAATAACGCGGCAATATATTATACACAAGGGGGGGGGGGGGGTCATGGTAAAGTGTGACCACTTCCCAACGACATGCAAAAGGCGAGGGAGGGGTATAGGTAAAGATGTGATCGCAAATAGAAGGCGGGGAGGGGTCAAAATATTGAAAAAAAGTGTGACGCATCTCATTTATGGACATCTTATAAAGAGAATTGTTTCATGGTTAAACGGGGTTTTTTGGTTATTTTTTTGCTCCGGTTTAAAATGTTTTTTTTTTTTTGTCCAAAAGCTGTTTGAAAAACTATTTTTTTTTTTTTTTTTGAAAATCCAAAAACCGTTGGAAAAAAACCCGGCAAAATCAGCTATTAAAAGATAGGCTCGATTTTAGGTTCGAGTTATGAAGTTTCGAACTTCATCATTTTAGGCCAATCAACGGCCACCGCTTCCTCGAGGCGGACATTTAAATGGCCTAAAATAGTCACGGTCAAGCTTTCATAACTCGATTAGTTTTGGTCGCAGAAGAGTGGAAAAATAGCAGTGTGAATGGCAAAATAGCAAAGCGACCCCGTTTAGCCGGCACGCCCCCCCCCCCTGCTGTTAACTCTTCTTTCTGGTTTGACGCTTCTCCCCCTCCCTCTAATACCCTGAGTGTTCCTTGTTGAAATTCAGAAAATCCAATTACTTTACGATAAATAAGTCAGCACAATCTTCGCAGTTGTTGTTTTTTGATTTAATGCATAATTGACTTTGTGACCAAATCTATTTACTGCTTAAGACGATTATGTCAGTAATAATCTCATTTACCTCAAAAATATTCCTGCACATTGTAGTATACAGTAACATTACCTCATTCTTAGGACAAAACGATTCTCATTTGATCTCCGCTATTAAAATATTTATTTGCCCACGCCGGCACAGCATTAGTGCAAGGCATTGACTTGGATGGCAGGCTATTAGCTATTAAAATATGCTATTGTTACGAACCTTAGTGTCGCTTCCCAGCATTGTTATTCTTATGGTTTGAAAAAGACATTCACAGAGGTTTTATTGGATTACGGGGGAATGGAAGCCACTGACGCAGGACCTTGACGACAAACTTGGGGACAAAATGAAGATTCTCGAATATGCTTGAATTTTGGTCGTCCTATCTCAACTAGGGATGGAGTTATGAGAAACCTTCGAGATATTTCTATGTGACGTCACATCCTGTCGGAAAGGGTATAAAAACCGGGAGGTGCTAAGAAAATGAAGCGTCTTTGGAATGTGTTAGAACATCTTGAATCTCTTTGGAGTTTTATTCGCAGTGTGAGCTGGTAAGCTGATAGACGCCGACTTGCATTGAAACTGCTTTTACTATTGTTATTAGCGATTTTCTGTCTGCTTGTGCTACTAAAGCTACGGTAACTAGCGGGTGCTGTTTCTCTTGTCATCTGTGCTTCGTGTTTTCCGAATAATCGTGAAATAAAGCGTCGTTCTCTACTATCCTGCTTGTTGGACTGTTTTCACCATACACCCATCTGACGATTTTCATAACACTATTAAAAATTATTTCAATAATAAAGCATTTAACTTTCAACAGTTTTAATATTCTGTGCTAAGATGAGATTTTTCCAAGTATAATGCTCGTGGCGTCTACAAATATGCTTGAACAACAAATAAAGAACTGCAATGTCTACAAGCTAGCAGCACGGTGGTGGTGCTGCCTGTCAAGCTCGGGGAGAAAGGGAGAGTCGCTTTTATTTATAACTAATTTTCATTTATTGCCAATCCACGCAGGGCCGGATTATGCCCTGCGGGGGCCCATAGGCAATGTTAGTTTCGGGGTCCCCTTTACCCTCCTGAATTTCCAAAATTAGATATTTTTATTGATTTTAATTTAATCTTTATGCATGTAGGTTTCTAAGTAACATATATTATGATAAACTGAAATTGCAAACTATTTAAATTGCGGATCACCATCAAAAGGGTTAGTTTTATTATCAAAAATTTAAATCGTGTATAAAAAAATTAAATTTACGAGTAATTTTAAACAAAAATTTAGAATTTAAAAATTTACAAAGCATTTTTGACAGAATCTAAATATTCTAATACGAAGATTTACAGAACTGTTGATTTCTGAATTAGTCAGCCAACTTCGAAAAAAACTGTACCACATTGATTTATAAACAAATTTGAAAATAATATTCTGAAATTTAAGCAATACTTAATTTGAATATGTTTAAGTACAAGGGTCTTGTAAATCAAACGTAAGTCCAAATTAGATTACCCTGAAGGACCACAAAAAAATTCTCGGTGTTCCCCAAAGTTGTGGGCCCCATAGGCAGTTGCTTACTTTGCCTACTTTTGCCCTGAATCCACGCAGAATATTAAAAGGTAATAATAATAGTAAGAATAAGAGTTCGTATCAAATACAAGATAATATATCAAATGTGTAGTAATAAATATATGCCTCGTATGTAGAATATAATTATACTTCGTTTTATATCGAAAAATTCAACATGGAGTCTATTACATCTGGATGTCTTCTTGAAGCAAAAGGGTTCATTAACATTCAGCTTTAAGCTAACTGACTACGTCTAAAAGACGATTTTGGGTTGAAATTCACAAAATTTTTTATGGTTTTATTTTAAAGTCCATTTATTTAGCTTTCTAAATATGGGTTTATTTTATTTTTATGGTGAATAGAAACGTAGATGTAGAATTTTTTATGAAACACTTTAGCTGAAAACGAAACCGGAAGTTGGCTGTTTTCCCTCGTTATACCAAATACACCGCACTCTGAAGTATAAATTAATTTGCTTTTTATTTATTTCGATTAATTATACACTCTATCTGCAAGTAATATCAATGTGAATAAGATTTTGAGTTTCGACAAGCTACTACGAACATTTTTGCCAAAATGCACATTTGTGGAGTTACAAAATTCACGTTTTCGGACATCGATAGCTTAATTGTTGTTTAATGATTGATTTTGTGGTCTTAAAAGAGTATTTCATGAACTGGGAATAGTTCCTGGCCAATACATACATTGAAATAATATCTTAACCTCAATAAGCATAGAATCGTCACTTCTAAGAGACAGTCTTTGGCAGGAACAAAAAACGTTAGAAAAAAATTACGAGCTATCAGAATAAAAAAATGTGATAAGATTCTGAATAAAGAAGGTATATCTTACAAATGTGACAAATTTCAAAAGAAGTTAAATAAATATATTTTTAATGAAAAGCAAATTAAAACTTTAAATGCGTTTTTTGGAAAACTTATATTTTGTCAAAAGTTACTTACTCAAAACACGATATCTCAAAATATTATCCATATATTTCCTTGAAATTTTGTAAAGGCAATGAACTAGAGATATAGTTTTGAGATCAATAGTTTTTGATTTAGAGCTGCTTAATGTTGATCATACCTATGCATTTTGTGAAATTTTGAATGAGAGAATACTCGACTGGCCATAACTTTCCTGTAAATGCAAGTATTTCTTAGATCCTAGTTCATTGCCTTCACCATAGCTGTAAATGTACAGTGCAGAGAAATAATTTGAATATATGGATTAGACTTTCTGCTGGAGTGTTTTGCTTTTTCCTCTAATTTTACCCATTTTTTACCTAAATTATCCCATTTTACTGAATCTCAAGTTACATAAAATTTCCTGACTGGTATTAATGATTGTTTTGAATCATATTGAGTCAGAAAATAAACTGAAATTGCACATTAAAGCGCTTTTTCAAAAATTCGTTCCCGCACGTAGTCAGGTTCTCAAACAGGATATACCGAGTTGAGAATAGAATGTCCGAATTTCATACTTTGGCAGTAAAATATACACAATTACAGCAATTTGGAAAAAAAGTAAAAGACGATGTGCTGATAAAGAAAGATTTCCACAATTGCTCATTAAGAATTAGATCGCGCGTTATTCACAGTGCCTTAAACAAAGTTACTCCCACTGCGTCCTTTCTCGAGTTACGAGCGAATTCAGACAACAGAGGAGGAGTCTATTAAACTGTTTAACTGAAAGCATGGTGACAAATTACCTCGACGAAACACTCTTCAGCTTTACTTTTTCTTCCCCTCCCCTGTCAAGAACTTTGAGGCTTCTTTGTCATCGATTTCCGGATTAAATTGCTACACGGACTCTCCTACGAACCAAAGGGGAAATAGATTTTTGTGGCTTTCTTTTTCGCCTCACAGATCTGCGGAAAGCTGAAGTTTCGGAGAACAAAATCTATTAGCAGTTGAGTATTTTTGTTTTATCCTGTACCGAACATACAAAGAGAAAGCATTGAAATTGTCAAAAAATTTCGACCTCGATATTTTGATGAAAAGCAGCGTTTCAAATGTCCCTTAGTCCGAAAAAATCATTATGTTTGTGATGGTGTGTGAAAGCGATGTCTCAGCTCTACTAACACAAGATGCTCTACAATATCCATACGTTATTTTTACGATGCTGTGGGGCATTCAGAATTTGGGATGGCGGTTTTCGGTTAAACCGGTTTTTTTCACCTCCGGTTTAATATGGCGGTGAAAACCGCTCAAAATAACCGGTTTTTGAAAAAACCGGTTTTCGGTGTTTTTTAAACGTTTGTGGACAGAATGTTTCATTAATAATAATATACAATAAGTAAGTATTAATACAATAATTAATTAAAGTAATAAGTAATGATTATAAATAAGTAATTAATACAATATATAATAATAATAAATGAGTAATTATTGCAATAAGAAAGTATTATAGACAAATTTTTTTATTAACATTGTTTTCACAAGAAATTAATTCATTGGCCAATATTTATCATCTAATTTGCTCATCAACATCATTCAACGCATATACTAATCTTTCGGAAGCCACAGAACATCCGACTAAAGATAAAAATTTTTGGCTACAAAAAATAGACGCCGTTTGCAGACAAAAATTTTTATTAGTATAGTTTTTGCAGGAAATCAATCCATTGGCCAATATTTATCTGTTCATTAAAACTCTTTCAGTAATCCGCTAACCAACAGACGCCTCGAGGAAGCGGTTGTCGATGATTGGCCTAGGATGATGAAATTCAAAGCTTTTTAACTTGGTAAATTTTAGTCTAGTCGAACGTAAAATCGAGCCTATCTTTCGATCCAGTTTTTTTTAACAGGTTATTGGATTAAAAATAAATAACCGATTATAACCGGGACAAAAAATAACCGTAAAAAACCGGTTAAACGAAACAAAACAACCGGTAGGACATTTTTATCAACGTTGTTTTTTATCATATTTTATCAACATTGTTTTCACAAGAAATTAATTCATTTCTCAATATTTATCATCTAATCTGCTCATAAAGACTCTTTCAGCAATGTGTTGATCCGTGAATCGACACCTCTCATCGGAAATAACATCATTCAACGTAGATACTAATCTTTCGGAAGCCACAGAACATCCGACTAAAGATAAAAATTTTTGGCTACAAAAAATAGACGCCGTTTGCAGACAAAAATTTTTATTAGTATCGTTTTTGCAGGAAATCAATCCATTGGCCAATATTTATCTGTTCATTAAGACTCTTTCAGTAATCCGCTAACCAACATACGCCTCGAGGAAGCGGTTGTCGATGATCGGCCTACGATGATGAAATTCAAAGCTTTATGACTTAGTAAATTTTAGTCTAGGGGAACCTAAAATCGAGCCTATCTTCCGATCCGGGGTTTTTTCCCCGGTTTTTGGATATAAAAAAGACCGGTTTAAACCGAGGCAAAAAAAACCCGAAAAAAACTTTGTTAACCGAAACAAAAAACCGGTTTTCTGTTTAAACCGGTTCGGTTTTCCCATCTCTAATTCAAAATGTAGTGGCACAGCGATTCCCAACTGATGGGCCGGCTATAGCGTATTAGTAGGCCACGGAACTAGTCGAAGTCAGGGGAGCTACAAGAGCCGTCACTGAATGCAGAAAGTGACTTGAGGGTGAAACTGTCAAGTTTTTATCCAAAGATTGACTCCCTCGAGGGGGACGAACAACGTCAAAAATCCCATTGAGTTTTTATTTATTTTGAATCTTGACCTCTCGTTTTTGAGTTTTGTTACATTGTATGAGCTAAGTAATAAATATAAAGTTTTTTGCTTTATAAACAATATATTTTTAATCCTTTTACAGTAAGCTTTACTAATTACTGACATTTATATGGCATAGAAGCCTAGCTCCCATGTATGATGAAGTACGATTAAACATTCATGTTTGGTATTTTAGAGATTTAATAGAACACCTCCCTAAGTGTTCGGCGGAAGTGTTCTCCCCTAAACTTTTTCGTATACCTCCCTAAAAAAGTGCCGTTTCTCCTCCCCCCGCGTGGCTAAAAAAATTCGAACCTACTGTTATCCAGAATCCAATGACTATCAGAAGGTTTTTCATTAGAGTGATTGAAAAATATCTAGGTAAAGAATTCAAAGAGATGCGTACCGATTAAAACGCATGTATCGCACATTGCTAGGTTTCACTCTTGCCGTCTCAAGGACAAACTGACATAATTCTCTCCTTTCGCGAGCTCAGAAGATTGCTTCCGTACGCATGCGCGTGGAGATAGCGGATTGGTTTCAATAGTAAATTATACAGACCGACAGGCAGTCAACCCTTTGACGGATTTGGCCCAAAATTTTATACGGACCTACATTCATGACGATAAAACTGTGTACCAAATTTTATCCATCTAGCTATTCAAGTTTTTGAGTTAATTGTTCACATGACTTCGGACATACAGACAGACAGACTTCCCGTTGACAGATTTTGTCCAAAATTTGATAGAAACCTGCAAATTATGTTTAAAGACCACATACCAAATTTCATTCCCGTAGCTCTCATAGTTTTCGAGTTATCGTGTTCACACACAGACAGACATAATTCCAAAATTGTGTTTTTCGGACTCAGGGAGGTCTAAAACGTGGAGATTCGTCAAAATCTCGAGTTCGAATTTTTTGACGATTACAATACTTTCTCTTTGTATACTTCGTATACGAGAAAGTAAAAACCGGTAAACATTCCGCAGACTCGCTCATGTGGTGGATGGATTTTAACAATATCTGGTAAGTTCAGTTATTCATTTCTATAATATTTTTAATTAAATTTCATGATTAAACTTATTTTTATTTATTTCAAATTATTTTTCAAACTATAATTAGGGATTTGCTATTATAATTTCTTTTCTGATTGCTGAAGAATATCGTCGCGGAGTAATCGAAAATTAATCTTAGTTATTCGATAATATTTTAAGGTATCTGCTTATGTTTGAAGCAAATGTTTTGAAACAAGTTACTTTAAAACGTTGTTCGCTATTGTGCAATGAAAACATAATGTTTGAAAAATTAATTGTTCTTTTCGATAAATTGTGAAATTTAACCGAAACGGCTAACACTATTTTAAAATTTTAGAGAAAGTGAGCCCAAACCATTCATCTGCATTTGTTGAACTGCCATCTGAAATAAAGATTCCCTGTGATTCTATAGAAGATGTCACAAGCTTGAAGAATTGCTAATGAGTGAAAATACAATGTAAAGGCTTTGGTAAGTAATTACCAATGCGTCAAATTTTAGTACTAATAAAAATCTGTTTTCAGGGAACTTTATTATTTTATGGTGTTGAAATTTTTTTATTCTTCTACCGTCATACTATTTTATTGAAAGTTGGAGTTTAAGATAACTTAAAATAGTGTGTTCAAGTATTTTCAAGGCCCATAGCAATTAAAAACAAACATGTAAACAAATGTAAAATTTCTGTAATAAGTGTGTGTTTAATATATTTAAGCAATTAAATCTGTATTAGCAATATCTCATTAACATGTGATCTTACTACAATGATTAAAGCAATTTTTATTTTTTCTATATTACAGATGGTAAATTTAACTTAACGATTACAAAGATTATTCCAGGTTAGTATAGTTAAAGTTATATATTGGAGCTTAAAGGTAGTGGTGGGAAAACTAGTACAAGGAAAATTGATTGATTGAAAAAAATTGCAAATTAAATCAGTTATTAAATGTGTGAAAGATTTTTTATTATGTCATTTGAGTCCAATGTCATTAAATGTTTCTGAGTTCCAGGGCAAGCAATTAGATAGTTTTTATTTTGAAAAAGTGCATTGAATGGATAAATTCATAGAAAAAAAAATGTTTCTATTTCAAGCCAAAATAAATAAATAGACTGGGAAAACCAACATCAGAAATATTTTGTTCATTTGAGAGCACATTTAAGCAATTATAACAACTAACTCTAAAAAGGCAATTCTAAAATAAGTAGAGGCAAAAAAAGGCTCCTCTAGTGTTTTGTGGGAAACTCTGAATTTTTACTTTTTATTTATTTTATTTTTAATCACTTAATACGTTGCTTCATTACTTCAATTTCATATTGAAGTAATGATGTTTCCAAAATTTTGGCTTTGCTATGGAAATGGAGGCTATTATGCTATTGCTTTGAAAATGGTTTACGAATATTTAAGCCAAA
>BGPR01023415.1:3466-24245 GCA_013235015.1 Araneus ventricosus | reverse complement strand
AAAAAAAATTGAAAATAATGGTGTTATTAGAACGTCAGATGCAGCAAATTTAAAAACAAAAATAAAATTTCGATGGCAAAACTGACTATTTTTTAAAAATTTCTCAAAATTTAGTAAATTACGTTTGAAGCTCAAAACAAACTTCATTAGAATGTTTGTTCCATCCGATGGTGCATTGATTGTTTTTCATTAGAAAAGATACTACGTGCCAAAAATGACCCAAAACAATAGATTTGTCTAGACATCGCACAAATGCACACACACAAACATTGCCTTTTATAAGTAAAGATGGGAGAACTAAGTTAGAATAGGAATTATTTAAAATTTATCTGATAATAAATCAGGTTTGGAAATAAAGAGTAAAATAAAATAAAATGCTGCATTTATATATTATAAATAACTTTTTAAAGAGAATAACCGAAATTAAAATTTTCAAAACATCGTCTTGCAACGACTATGCCTGCAGAGATTCGAACCCGTGTCTGTTTCACACGAAACATGGCGGTCTACCGACCTTGCCACGGAAGCATGTGTTGAGGATGGCATACTTAAATGAAGTGTTCAAAACCAAAGATATAAAAAAAAATCGATGACCTTTAAATTACTCACATAGAAAAATATTATTTCTAAATAATTTCTAAAATGTGTACCTATTTGTTGACTTATCTTAAACTTTTATACCAAACATTCTTGACTATTTGAAAAAGTACAGACTCAAATTTTTCTCTTAAATAGTTTTTTTTTTTATCAAATCTATTAATTTCAATGTACCGAGATTCAAATAATGGAATTACTTTTGACATTGAAATCTTGAGTTAAGAACAAAAAATTATTATGAAAGCTTTTTACTTGCATCTTCTTTTTACTAGCAACTCTTTTACTTCTCAAGTAGTATCAGAAGAATCATTGATCAAACCAACTCTTTTACTGGTTCTTTTGTAAACAACCTCAGAAATCGATCTGTATGCACAGCATAACCGATTGCTTTCATTCAAATCAACCGAATCTTAGCATCTCCTGCTCCACGCGAAGAAACTTATCTGCATCCATGACCCCAAATGATGTGTCGTTCATTCGAGAACGAAACAAATCCTCTTCTAAGATTACGGATCCGAATCAGTGATTCTGAATCGGAATCATGATGACGCGGAATCAGTTTATCCTATTTCGGTTCATGATTCCGATTCCGCGGATTCATAAATCCGATTTTGCGGATTCGTTCCTTTTGGTCGGAATCGGATCCGGTCGTCCCTTTTAGGAAGCCGGTTCCGCGGATTCGTTCCGGAGTGAACGACACATCACTACTTCATATTGATATTGTATCGCCCTCGCTGTCTGTGGTTCTTGGTCTGTCGCACTATTTTCCCCTAGTGTAACATCAAAATTCTTAATCTAGAAAACTTAATTAATCATTCGCAAGGGAAAACTGTTTCTTTTCAGTTCTGTTCTTATCTTCAAGCATAAGAACGTCATATCATAATAAGGATAGGAGCACTGTCTATAAGCCAATTAGATATGAAAACGCTAATTAAGAAGAGAGCAGGGCCTTTTACGGAAATGCTCGTTTCCGCCTTGTGAGGCTTAATTTAGAGACTTCAGAGTAGCCATCAGTTCCTGACGAAATGACTTTTTCGTTTCTTTAAGGTTTATTACTATATTATTGTGAATCACAAAGTTATCCTTTTTTTAAAACTTGAATGAATTATCAGTGTTTGTCCTCTCATTGTTATTATAGAAAATAAGTTTCTTTGGGATTTATATATATATATATATAAATTGTGATCAAATATAACATAACCTTTCTTGCAAATATTTTTTCTTGACTACAAAGAGCGATTTTCTAGTCTATAGGAAACAACCAAACCGGATCGAGAAACAAACAAAGAAAATATGAAGAAACTGTATTGCATCTGTACGAAAAATACTGCAGTCACATAAAAATAAAAAAAACGACGGTCCCTTCATTATTTTATATATTTTCCCTAACTTTATGTAATATGATGCGTAAAAAATCTATGGATGTAGCAGCCAATTTGCTACAGTTCATTTACGATCATTATTGAAGCATAGCAGACAAAATCAAAAGACAAAATTGGGTATGTTGCTTAAAGGCAACACTGGGCATTTAAGGGTTATATATAACCCGGTAAAAGACTTCTGTAAAAATTATACTTCATGAACTAGAAAACTAGAAAATATTTCCGTACTCAATAAATACTTTTGTTGTTAATTTTTTCAGTTATGTGTCCTCGTGGTGACTTTCACCTAACAGTAATTTAAACTGCCAAAAAACTTTCAAATGCTGCCGTAAAGTTTCCTAATCTTTCAAAACTCCGTAGGTATGAAAAAATGCATATTGGCCGTGAAATTATTTTGAGAAGGCCATAATTTTCTTGATAAATAAAAGCTACGCTAACTTCGCAGTAACTTCTTTTTGGTCATAATGTCGTACGATTTTTACTTCCTCGTATACGAAGCATACAAAGAGAAAGTATTGTAATCGTCAAAAAATTCGAACTCGAGATTTTGATGAATCTCCACGTTTTAGACCTCCCCGAGTCCGGAAAACACAATTTTGGAATTATGCCTGTCTGTGTGTGTGGACCTGTGCCCATTCACCCGGTTCAGTAACAGTAATGGTGTCAGGCACGGGGGCACAGGGCGGCGTTCTGTCTGTGTGTGTGTCTGTCTGTCTCTGTGTGTGTGTGTGAATGTCTATCTCTCTCTCTCTGTGTGTCTGTGAACACGATAACTCGAAAACTATTACAGCTACGGGGATGAAATTTGGTATGTGATTTCTGTACATAATTTGTAGGTTTCTTTCAAATTTTGGACAAAATCTGTCAACGGGAAGTCTGTCTGTCTGTATGTCCGAAGTCATGTGAATGCTATAACTCAAACACTTGAATAGCTAGGTGGATAAAATTTGGCACACAGTTTTATCGTCATGAATGTAGGTCCGCATAAAATTTTGGGCCAAATCCGTCAAAGGGTTGACTGTCTGTCGGCCTGTATAATCGCATACTTGTAAAAATTATATCTCCTCAACCCTTTGGCTTAGATAAATTGGAATGATGGTAGCTAACATTAATTATAGATCTGCGCCCAAATTTCGTTTCAATTGGTTTAGAAAAAGGCGTTCAAATTGCATAATTAATTTTTCTAATCCGATTCTCCATACGCATGCGTAGCAATCTCTGTGCACGTGGATGGATTACGTCACTTTTACCTTGTTTTACTTGCGTAGTGGAAGCAATCTCTACGCATGCGCAAGCTATTCTGCGGTAACGGAACGAGGTCATTTGCTCCGTTTCTCCTCCGCACGCTGAGCTTGCATTGCTAGAGTTTGATAAAAAAAAAATAAATATTGCTAAGTTTTAATACATACGCATCTCTTGGAATATGATTCTTCACCTAAATATTTTACTATCACTATAATCTACAATGAAAAACCTTCTGATAGTCATTGCATTCTGGGTTACAGTTGGTTCGAACTTTTTATCAACGCAGGGGGAAGGGAAATGACAAATGTTTGAAAAGTATACGAGAAAGTTTAGGGGAGGCCACTCCCGCTGGTTACTTTCTCGTATCCGAAGTAAACAAAGAGAAAGTATTGTAATCGTCAAAAAATTCGAACTCGAGATTTTGACGAATCTCCACGTTTTAGACCTCCCTGAGTCCGAAAAACACAATTTTCGAATTATGTCTGTGTGTCTGTCTGTGAACACGATAACTCGAAAACTATTAGAGCTACGGAGATGAAATTTGGTATGTGATCTTTAAACATACTTTGTAGGTTTCTATCAAGTTTTGGACAAAATCCGTCAACGGGAAGTCTGTCTGTATGTTCGAGGTCATGCGAACGCTATAACTCAAAAACTTAAAAAGCCAGATGGATAAAATTTTATAAACAGTTAAAATTTTGGGCCAAATCCGTTAAAGGGTTGACTGTCTGTCGGACCGTATAATTTACTTTTGAAGAGAATCCGTTATCTCCATACGCATGCGTACTGGAAGAACGGAGAGAAATTTCATTACGGAGTAGCGAATTACATCAGTTTGTCCTTGAGCCGGTAAGAGAGGAAAATCGTTACGCATCTCTTTGAATTTCATTCTTTGCCTAGATATTTTTCAATCACTATAATGAAAAACCACTCCATCCAATGATAGTCATTGGATTTTGGGTAACATTAGGTTCGAATTTTTTTAGCCACGCGGAGGAAGGGGAAACGGCACCTTCTTGGGGAAGTATACGAGAAAGTTTAGGGGAGAACACTCCCGCTGGTTCCTCCTTTTGGCGCATTCTGCTCCAGCTTAGCGTATTTTATTTTCGTTTGTTTTGTTGTTTTTACGTATTGCCACTATCTCCGAAGAAATAATCGGAGTTCTCGTGGCGTTCGGACCTTCCCATAGATCCGCAATTTTTATGCGATTGGGGTTGACACCTTTGTTTGAAAGTTTAGGGGTGACCACTCCCGCTGGTTTCTCTAATTTTAATAAATTTTTAAAAATATTTTTGGCATAATTTACAACAATACTTTTCAATGTTGCAACGCATTTCAAACCGTTTTCCTTGTTTAAACAAGCATTTAATTGCGTGTTTCTCTTCCATTGTTGAAAGCTAAGAAATTACCTTACGGATTTTACTTTCTTCTTTTATTTGATCAATTTTTCTGTGAAATCTGTCAGGGAAGTCCTCCAGATAGCAAGTATATAATGAAATAATCCAGTAAACTGAAAGATTATCGTTGCTATGTTGTAATTCTTTTTCTCGGCGTGTTTTAAGCCAATTAGCATGCTGCTGGATGTAAAATGTGCCGCGCCAATTTAATGTTGAAATCAAATGCGTATTTTACTTTAATGTAGACAAGGAACAGAACAAGTGCAAGGGTGGTTTCAAGGTCTATAGCAATTTGAAGTTTAAGACTACTTTGTTAAGGGAGCCATGAATGTAAAATTATACATAAGAGATTCAGTTGAAATGTTATTTCCGGCGATGAAGCCGGTCGCCAAAAGCGGCTAGTACTAAAATATGTATAACTTTATTTCCTCTGTGTAACAAATAAATTTTCTTATCCAGAGATTATACATCATGAGTACTTCAGAAAGTTCTTATTTTACCTATCTGGATCGGAGTTACAGATATTTTACATCGTTGACTTTCTTATCTTTCGCTTTCTCTGGCCTGGCTGTTTTATCTGAGTTCCTGGATACGACTTGGGAATGTTTGTGTTTTTAGGAGGTGAGAAAACAGGAAATCTCAATTTCACACCCTCACAGACCAGGCCTTTGTTTTCGGTTCATACGCCCGAACACGCCTCTTCGGCAAACGTGCCTGTGTGGCTAAACCCACCCGCACTCACATGTTCCTTTTTTTAATTTTATTTTTATTTATCGCCTATTTTCTTGCTGAAAAATCGGCTGCTTGTGCGCGCAAATGTCGTACGGGAAAAGGAGAGGACAGGTTTAAAAAAACTCGGGGAAGAAAGGGCCAACGAACATGTAAATCTGTCATCCCGAACAATGATTACCACAAAACAGAGTTGTACACTCGCACGCATCGTTGCTATAAATAAATCTGAGGAATTTTTCGGAGATGTTTTGTGGATGTGGTATTTGGATTGGGCTGATTTGTGTTTGTAAATGAATCATGTCTGTGTGTTTTGAGTTTTTTCACCGTTTTCAGGCGTTGTTTTTGTTGCTCTTAAACAACTAAGCAATGGTATTTCGAAGTGACGAGTTGGTAAAAAAATGGTTTTGAAATTGATGTGTTGAAAGTAAATGGTCTTATATTCTTTGACATTTAACCCCAAAATGCCCAATGTTGCTATTAAGCAACATACCCAATTTTGTCTTCTAAACTCTTGAGAATAAGACTGAAGCCCTACTGTTGTTGCAAATAGGATACATGTTGAAAATTTTATTCAATCAATTTACAACTTATAGATGACAGCCTGAGTGCTGATAAAAAAATATAAATAAATTGATGTTTTTCACTTAAGCTTTTATCTTTTTAGCTTTGTTTGTACGCTTGAGAATACCATATTTTATTCTACAATGCTGAAGGAAATTCCTTATCCGTATTATTATTTATTAAAAATCACCTGTGTTTAATATTATAGAATTTTATCAAGGAAATTTTTTCTGAAATAAAGCTCAGTATTGACAGTTGGTAACAAAGCCGTTTTTTAGCCATAAGCCATGCTTTAAAAAATAGAATTTTTTAAAGTATTTTCCCATGTTTTAATCAAGAAATACAAGTCAAAAAACACTATTAAATCAATTTTTTAAAAAATGGGGCTTTCAAGGGTTAAATTGAATACTAGGAAACTCACATGTCTTAAAACTGAGAAGGATTTGAACTTGTTCTGTTGTATGAGGAAATCAACTCAATTTCATTTGAAAGAATATTTCTTGTTCCTTGTCTTCGAAGACCCCGTTTCTGTGATCCGAGTCGTTGACCATTCGTTGTCGAGCAGCCTCGACTAAAGACACAATCTTTATTTCTGGAAAAGTTGTTTTGAAAAATTTGTTGTTTATTACGAAAATTAGTACGGAAGAAAACGTTTTTTCCTAATATTTATTTGCATTTAGAAAATCCCTATGATTATTTTTTATTCTAAACTGCGTTCTGGCCATTTACGTTTTAGAAATTTCAATTTAAAAGATTATTACATTTGTTCCAGTAAAATTGGTCTTATATGAAATTAAAATAAAAGAAGAAAGTTACAGTCGTGGAAAATAAAGTTCAGCGTGGGTTTATAAACAAGGAAGAGATTCTGAAATCACTAGAGTAAATTTTCAAGATGAAGCGGAATGCATCATATAAATTTATTTAATTTTCTATTTCCAACTATCATACTTTTCTACATATCTCGCCGTCGTTCAGTCAGAAAGTCCACAAAAACCTTTTGGTGGTCTACTGCAGTGAATGAGAATTTGCAATGAATTATTTCAATGAATTGATAGAAACCTGTTATCTAAACATCAGTAAATCCATTCATGAGCTAGAAATCTGTAAATTAATTTTAACTATTCATCATAACGGCTCAGAATTAATTAAGTTTAAACATCTCGAAACTAGAGTTTGGGACTTAGTGACTAACTACAGTGACTTTTGCCTCAACGACGACTATCTATTCTTTTTCTATTTGTATAACAGTTTCCTTTTAAATATAAAGTTTTCATTTGGCACAGAGCATCGAATACAAGCTTCTGAAAGTAGTAATTAATTATTTTTTTAATGAGTCAAATACTTTTCAATACATTAGGATCCAATTCAGGATGATTTGTCTTGGAGTATTTTCTCACATCCTGATTAGTCTTTAACGTAGTTAATGGCTACTTTTTCTTTAGTATTAAGAGCGAAAAAACTTCAACTTAAGCTAAGGTTCCGTCCATTCCTGCAGAAGAAATCAGCGGGAGTGCACTTCGCGTACTTCAGGGAGCCTTCGAAATTCTCGCATACATTCACAAAATGGCGCGTTTTGCGCTTATCTTCGTTAGAAAGTAAAGAGAATACAGTATGCAGTTTTGACCTGACCTCTTTTTAAATAGATTGGGACCGAACTTTGATGCAGATCGACGATTTTAGTTTTAAAACAACAAACGAAATTTCATTTATGCATCTTGTTGAGTTTTTGGTCGCATACAATAGGACAGACAAACAGTCAACTCCTTGACGGTCCAAAATTTGACGGTGAAAGTCACATAATAAATTTCATCCCTCTAGCTTGTTGCGTTTGTAGGTTTTCACTTTCATATTCTCGCGAATAGGCAGCGGTGGACAATCAATCCTTTAACGGATTTGATTCGAAATTTCATACTCATGTACAATTCTAGTACTAAAATCATTTATCATATTTCAGCCGTTTAACTCATTGCGTTTTGAGTTATCGTGTTCACATGCATGCGGACGGACCGACTAACAAATTTCCTATTGACGGATTTCGTCCAAAATGTGACAAAATATACATTTTTTGGTTTGATGACCACATACCAAATCTAATTGTCTTAACTCGTTCTGTTTTGTGTTGCGTTAACAGACAAAAAGACATCCTTCCAAAAAGTGTTTATTCGGACACACTGAGGCCTAAATCTAGGAGAGTCATCAAACTTGGCCGAATTTTTTTGACAAATGCAGTACAGTGAAACTGCGATTAACCGTCTCCAATCTTGAGACAATCAATCCTTTAGCGGATTTGGTTCGAAATCTGTCTGTCGGTTCAAAATTCGTCTGTTTCTGCTATCCGTCATCGTCTAAAAAGCAAAAGTGACGTAGGTTTAACTTTTACCGTGCATTTCCGTACCCTTGTATTTGAAGTTTATACGAATCGTTTTGGAAAATTGAATACATGTATGTATTATTCACTTTTAAAAGGATTCGATTTTCGCCCCGAGACAGCAGTGAAGTAACGCTCCTGTACATAGGTATCAAAGGGATTTCTGCTATTCGGTTAGGCGTCACGGAGCGACGGTTAACACGCGAGTCGCTGAAATTCGATCATCTATCTAATTAGATAACTCTCTGCTATCTCTTAACTATAGTAGACGAGGGGTCATGTGATTAGATAGTAGTTATGAATCGTATTTGATCGCCGTGTGAGTCGCGTTCGATTAACGTGTTAATCGAAGTTCTACTGCACTTTCTCTTTCTGTATACTCTTTATACGAGAAATTGAAAAAAGAAGTATGGAATAAAATCCAACAAATCATCCACGTCTTCAGTTTTATGACGGATGCACAAATTAAATTCATCATAGGTAGTATTACTTTCATAAACATCCTTTATTAATTTGTATTTTTTTAAAGCAATGTATTCTTTCGACCACGGATTATTCCAATCTCTGTAACCGTATCTCGTGAAGCTTGCTATATAAATATTCGCTCGAGCGGACCATCGTGCATGGCGGAAAAGGCGTTATAATTCCGTTGACGTGTTAAGAATCGCTCCACATATCCGTGGAACTGCATATTCATGTATGGAAATGGCCTTTAACGATGAAAATGGTATTAAAGCGGTGATCGATTTGCGGAAAGGTGCACGAACATTCTATTCTACAAATCTGAGAAGGTGGTGATGAAATTTACTAAATGGGAATTTAATGCCTACGTGTGTAGGGTTGTAAATGTCCATCAAATTCGCTTTTAAACCCTGATTACCTTGAACTTTTTCTGGCTGTTTTTGGTATTTTAATGGCAAAGTTGTGAAAGTGTAATGGGAAGAAAATCGCAACTATTTTCCTGAAAAAAAAATTCATTTGTTTATTTTTGCTCTATGACCTCGATTGTTCGGACTAATACCGTCATGTCTGCAGCGGTTTATTTCCAAAAAAATTGTATCTTTCTTTGCCTGAAAAATCATATTTTTCTTCATCATTATTTTTTCACTGTCTGAGACTTTCCTCTGATGGATAGTAGCTGAGTTGACCAGGGAAGCGTAATGGTTCGAGAACCAAATTCAGCAGTTATTAAAATCTCAGCCACAACATCCACAGAGAGAATAAAATATTTGTTAAAATCCGAGAGAAGTCAGTAGGATAAGAATAAAATAGAAAGATGGTTTTAAAATCTGTGCCACAAATAAGCTTATCTCAAGACTTATGAGAAGTGCGTCGTTTGAGTTAAAATTATGACTAAGAATAACAACGCTTAAACGTATATTTTGACGTTCTTATCCAAGAGTAAGATTATCGACTCAAAGAGGGCAGCTATCAAAATACTTTCAATACAGATGTTCATTATGCTGATACAATCATTTTGCTAAATTTTGGGTTTCTAGGGGTCATGAACGGTGAAGATATGCAAAATTGTTTCCGGAAGTCGTTTGAACAAACGACTTCCTTCGACTGGAGTTTTCTGAAAACTGCACGTTTTGAGAGAACTCCTAGAATTATTTAACAAAGGAAAAATGGGGATGTGGGTGTCAAAAACACTCAACGCGTGTGCTTGCGTGCTAAAAATTTTTTTTCAAAAATCTTACTTACCGTGAAATCTTATAATTAAGAAAAGTGCTTATTAACAGATAAGAATTCGAATGTTTCAGAGCTTCTTTAAATGCCTGTTTAGAATAATCGGAATGCAGAAGAAACTTGAATAAAACGCAGATAATCACTTAAATGAAGCAGCCCAATTTGTTTCAATTTTGCCTGCAGAGGTCGCTGTTAATTTAAGCTATTTTTGAAAGCAAGAAAAAGAAAAGAACTTGCATTGCCTAAACGCTCAGAAAGAACTTATGAAATACGACTGTACCATTCCTGTTGAGTAAGGGAAAGGTGGACATTGTGGAAAGTTTAATTGTTCCTCATTAAACATTCCAAATCAGGTTAATCTTGTTAGCTAAAGTAATGGGCATTCCCCTCCTTCTGTAAGTCGTAAAAGTCCTTCTTTTACTTTCTTTGTTAGGTTTGGTTTGGGTTTACTGGCGCAAGAGCGAATATACTGGTTATATTGCGCCAAACAAGTCTTTACTTTCCTTTAAAAGATTGACACACCAATTTAGACTGCTAAAACATGTTCAATGTAAAATGATTCAATGTACTCACAAGGTAAAGTGGTAATGAAATATAAATAGCCCAAAAAATATAAAAGTAACTTTAAATAAGGGTAAAAAATCCTATGGACTTTAAAAATGCAGAAGGGCCAACATGCCAGGTAACATTACCAACATTCTTTGTTAGATATATTCCTTTTAAGAAAACTAATTATTTCACTGGCTCTCTTTTTCGTATACGAAGTATGCAAAGAGAAAGTATTGTAATCGTCAAAAAATTCGAACTCGAGATTTTGACGAATCTCCATGTTTTAGACCTTTAGAAAACGCAATTTTGGAATTCTGTTCACGATGACTCAAAAACTATTAAAGCTGCAGGGATTAAATTTAATATGTGGTCTTTACTCATAATTTGTAGATTTTTATCAAATTTCGGACACACTTCGTCCACTAGAAGTTTGTCTGTTTGTCCGTGTTCATGTGAACATGATAACTCAAAAAATGAAATAGCTAGACAGATAAAATTTGGTACACGGTTTTATCATCAGTAGTGTAGTTCTGTATCAAATTTTGGACCAAATCCGTTAAAAGGTTGACTGTCTGTCGGTCTGTATAATCGCATACTTGTGAACACGATAACTTCTGAACCTTATGTCTTAGATTGGTAAAAAAAAATTGGTAAAATTGGTTTGCTAACATTAATTGTTGATCCGTGTCCAATTTTCGTTTCAATAGGTTGAAGAAAAGGCGTCCAAATTGCATATTTGGTTTCTTTGCCATTGTACGATGCAAAAAAAACGGCGCTCGCGTTCCCCCCCCCCCCTCCCGTGTAGGGAATCTTCCATGTTTCTGCCGCTACGTGTATTTTTTCCCCATCCGCGTTAAGGCGGACGAGAGAAAGTTTTGGAGAGGCCACTCCCGCTGATTACTTTCTGTACCCTCATACGATGATCAGAAGGAGGTAACTGGACCAACAGATACAGGAAAAAGGGAGTTTCGCATGCGGTTTTATGACAGGCGCCTCAACTTCATGATACCACTTTACGCAAGTGAAATCTGATTGATTTTGTCAGCTCACATGACCTTTTGATTGCGTACGCGATGCCTGCAGCATCTGAATTGGGTACCGGGAAAGTTTTTAAACTTAAAAACACATCAGCGGTTTCGCTTTCGGCAAAGCAGGAACCTCGTAGCTTCGCTTTCTCATTGAAATCGTAAAGCATCATAAGCTTGTAATTATGGAAATCAAAAAAGTTACTGGAATATTGGCGAGAAATCCATGTGCCCGATGACATGATCCGATTAGCCAATCATATTCGTCTTGTGTCAAGTGATATCATGAGATTGAGCCGCTTTGGTTTTATGGCAGTTGGGTCAGAATTACCCCCTGCGCACATTAGCATTTCAGATTTATTTAATGTTACGAAGTATACAAAGAGAAAGTATTGTAATCGTCAAAAAATTGGAACGCGAGATTTTGACGAATCTCCACGTTTTAGACCTCCCTGAGTCCGAAAAACACAATTTTGGAATTATGTCTGTCTGTGAACACGATAACTCGAAAACTATTAGAGCTACGGGGATGAAATTTGGTATGTGATCTTTACACATAATTTGTAGGTTTCTATCAAATTTTGGACAAAATCCGTCAACGGGAAGTCTGTCTGTCTGTATGTCCGAAGTCATGCGAACACTATAACTCAAAAACTTGAATAGCTAGATGGATAAAATTTGGTGCACAGTTTTATCATCAGGAATGTATGTCCGTATTAAATGTTGTACCAAACCCGTCAAAGGGGTGACTGTCTGTCTCTCTGCATATTCTCATGCTTGGGAACACGATTACTCCTAAACACAATGACTTAGATAACTGAAATTTGATGTGGTCTTCCAACCTTAATTGTAGATATGCAAATTTTGTTTTCAATCGGTTGATAAAAAGGAGTTCAAATTGCATATTCGGTTTCTTCACCATTCTACGACGACAAAAAAAGCACGTTTTCCCCCACCTGTGTCAGGGTATGGCTAGTGTTACTGTCGTTTGGCGTATTTTTTTCCACCCGTGTTAGGACGCCATAAAACGATGCAAGAATTGCGCCGTATTGTTTAGGTATACGAGAAAGTCGAGGGGAGAACACTTCCGTTGGTTTAAAAGCAGGCCCTCGCACAGAACTTTTAAACCAAGTGTTAAAACAAACGATGCGTCTTTTTTCCCCTTAAAAACTTCTTATTCTTAAGAATTGCTCCGCCTATCCAATGCTCAATGTGCAGGCGTAAATTTACGGCCGGTCGTTAAGGTTGTTATCGGCCTGATCTCCACTTAACATATTCAGTGTCAGATTTTTTCCTACGTTGCAAGTATCGCGAAAAAGTGTTAACACATATTTAGTTGTTGTGAAATTGGAGGGGCTGTTGTGCATTGGTGATATTTATTGTACTTGGCTTCTGCACTGCATTGGAACCCAGTGGTTTCTGGTACCCTAGATATTTATTGTATTTTTATTAGATTTTAAGTTACGGTTTCTCTTTGAAGAGATATTCAGGGAAATTGTTATTTCCACAGTGTACGCATAAATTTTTAAGATATGGATTATTACTTTCTCGTATACGAAGTATACAAAGAGAAAGTATTGTAATCGTCAAAAAATTAGAACTCGAGATTTTGACGAATCTCCACGTTTTAGACCTCCCTGAGTCCGAAAAACACAATTTGGGAATTATGTCTGTCTGTGTGTGTGTCTGTGAACACGATAACTCCAAAACTATTAGAGCTACGGGGATGAAATTTGGTATGTGGTCTTTAAACATAATTTGTAGGTTTCTATCAAATTTTGGACAAAATCCGTCAAAGGGAAGTCTGTCTGTCTGTATGTTCGGGGTCATGCGAACGCTATAACTCAAAAACTTGAAAAGCCAGATGGATAAAATTTTATACACAGTTTTATCGTCATGAATGTAGGTCCGTATAAAATTTTGGACCAAATCCGTCAAAGGGTTGACTGTCTGTCGGTCTGTATAATCGCATACTTGTTCAGTTTTGAAACTAACTCCCTGCGCATGCCTACTAGTGGCAATGTCTGTGCAAGGAAGGGACGCTCCGAAACTTGGCAGTTTGCCAAAAACAAATTCTGGAGTGATTTTGTAAGGAAGCAAACATTTAGGGAATCTCACCAGGTCCTGTTGCGCAAAAGAATGAGCAGAGGATTTGAATTTGTTTTGATCCTTCAAACCACGCGCGGTTCCAACTTTGGTTTACTTGCGACGGAAGTTTATTTGACGTCTTTTATTATTCTAGTTTTCTCTACATGTGTTAGGAGTATACGAGAAAGTTTAGGGGAGACCACTCCCGCTGGTTTTAATTGTATACAAAGAGAACAATTTGTACTCAAACCCTCCCACATTAGGTAAGTCGAGCCCTGCATAATTCTATTCCCCTCTTTTGTGGGCAGAAAATGTTGTCATGTAGCCATGCTTCATTGTTGTAGTCATGCTCTAATGCCCACCTTTTTTCCCCACCGGTCTGCTCCAGGCCTTACACCCTTTCGGGTAAACCGGACCGGTGTGGGTTTAAAAAGAAGTGTTAACACAAACTAAATCAAGTTTTTCTTTCCAAAGACCAAAGAAGATTCCCAAGTTTTTGAAAGATTCTCAGTGGGGCATTGAATGTGAATTGAATGCAAGCAACCAGTGGCATAGGCTTATAATATGCCATGCTACAATGCGCATGGCATGGTGATGTATTTCTATATAACTTAAATTTTGTTAATTAATTAAAAATTAATTAATTTTGAATATTTTAATAATTAGTTAATAAAAAAGTTATATTTTTGAGTTGGTGTCGGTAAATTTTTAATAAAGAAATTATAATTTAGCAATTCCTTATTTTTAATTGAAAATTTAGCTTCAGAATAAATTTCTTTTCTCGTTTATAAAGATTTACGAAAGATTTTGAACAAAAATATTATGAAGTGCAAGGTTAAAATAATTACACAGTTAGTGAAATTATTTTCATGTTTATTTACCAGAAAACTTTTATAGTACATTATTTGTTAATTAATTTTTAATGTATCATTAATTATCATTCATTTTCTAATTTATTTCCAAATTTTGGGCGGGTGAAAAACTTTTTCCTGTGTGGAAAAGCAGGCCGCGGTGGCATAGTGGTAGGGTGTCGGCTTCGGGGCCGGAAGGTTACCAGGTTCGAAACCCGATTTCACTGAAGATCCGTTGTGTAGTAGGCCTGTTACACGTTAAATATACATAGGGGTCAAACGTTCTCTGGCGTGGTGCGGAAGCTCGGAGAGGGGGCTGCCAGCTCTGGTGTCGTCCTCGTCATCTGACCGCTGTTCAAAAGGACGTGGTCCGTCCCAAAATGGCTCTCGTATTGCTTCTAAAATGGACGTTAATATAACTAAACCAAACTCGGCGGGAAAACGTTTAAAACCCCGTTCCCAAAATTTTCTTTACTGCACTTTTTTGCGGTACTCATCTCCTCTCAAAGCGTGTGATTGAAAAATATACACCCTGTTACTGCGCATGAGCAGCTAATAATAGTGGTCTAAAATGCAGTCCTTAAAGTAGTTTTCTCTCTCTCCGAAGATAGGCATGTTTCCACTGAAGAATTAAAGCTTTAGAAGGAATATTGCTTTGGGTGGTTAATGAATTTAAATATTGAATATAATATCAAATAAATTGAAGGTTAAATTTACCCAGATAGCACGCAAGTTTGATTTTGACTTGATATTCCCTTGTCATGGCAAAATTTGACGCGTCAAACTTGAAACGAACTTGTAGCAAGTTCGCTGTGACAACTAGCGCCACCCTCGCTTGCAACGCATTTGCTACAAGTTCGATGTGACAAGTAGTGCCACCTCCCTTGCAAATCAAACTTGCTGCAAGTTTGCAAAACAAGCTTCATGCAAAGACAGCACAAAGAGATAATTATCTTTGTCTCTGTTTGTAAAAAAACATCCGATTTTTAATAGCATCTCCTAGACCGTCCTTCCTTTCATTAATTCAATAAATCAATGATAATTTGTAAAAAAACTAACTTTTTTATAAAAAAAATTTTTGAAGCATTTTCCATCTTTTTACTAAATATATCACCCTCACTTTAAAGAAAACTATATCGCCTTTTTCTCAATGTTGAAATTTTAAAGTTTATAAACAAAATTAAATCTAAAAAACAGTCAATGTTTGTTGCAAAATAATAACTTAGATATTTTGTCCCATTTTAAAGTAATTACTTTTGAACTCTAATTTCATAATTTATTTTAATAGCTAAACGTAGTTATTAGCGAAAATCGCTCTCTCTTTGACTTCAAATCATATTCTCGACTCAAAAAATTAATGAAATTAAGAGAATAGTTTAAAATAAATCGTATACGAATCGAATCGAACGACGTATTAGCGAAATCTATCTTCTCCTCTCAGAGTTTAACTGGCCCAGTGGTTAGCGCGTCAGTTTTTGAACCGGTAGGTCGCGAGTTCTATCCTGGGTTGCGTTCGTACTCTGTTTTTGCTAGAGTTAGCAAGCTTGCTGCAAGTTCGTCCTATGGTGACTTCGAGGCTTGCGTTAATTTGCTGCAAGCTTGTTGCACACTTGTCGTGACAAATTTGCAGAAAACTTGAAGATTTGCAGTGCAAATTTGCTGCAAACTAAAATTGCTATCTGGGTATACGTTGAGGCTACTGCAATCCCGCAATGCGTATACAAGAAATGCTGTTCGATGAGCCCTTACAACCAGAATTTATGTGTTCCGGTTCTTGAGATTTCATTTTCAGTAACATTTTCCGAGTTACTCTCAAGAATGGGCATATTTCTTCCTGTAAACTTTTTCCGGGGTATCGTTTCTTGGATCATTGAGGATGTGCCTAACAAAAACAAATATACATTCTGGTACCCATTACAAGATACAGTCTGAGTAAAAACTTTAAGGCCATTAAAATTTTTTGAGAAAATGGACAAATCTTAAACTGAGGATTAAAATATTATTTGAGCGATAATCAATAATCTTAAATACAAGTAAAAAAGGCAGCAAAATTCATTTGTAAATATTTTATTATCAGAAATTATTATAGAATACACAGGTCAATATGTAAGCCTTAGTAAAAACTTTAATTCCAACATAGAAAATATCATATAAGAAAAAAATACAAACATTTAATAGCCTGTGTAGGAGCCACTTCTTCGAATTATTTCAAATATTCTTGTTCTCTTGGATAAAACTAGTTTTTGACAAAGTTCGGGGTCTGTTTTATACCATTCGTCTTCGATAATATATTTCAGCTCTATTGATGATGTAAATGTCTCCCATTTGCACAAACTCTTCTTGCTAAGTTGGGTTGAGATATGGAGACTTAGACCATTTCAAAGTTTCAACACTGTTGATTTGGAACCAATTTTTACTTTCTCGTATACGAAGTATACAAAGAGAAAGTATTGCAATCGTCAAAAAATTCGAACTCGAGATTTTGACGAATCTCCACGTTTTAGACCTCCCTGAGTCCGAAAAACACAATTTTGGAATTATGTCTGTCTGTCTGTGTGTCTGTCTGTCTGTGAACACGATAACTCGAAAACTATTAGAGCTTCGGGGATGAAATTTGGTATGTGATCTTTAAACATAATTTGTAGGTTTCTATCAAATTTTGGACAAAATCCGTCAACGGGAAGTCTGTCTGTCTGCATGTTCGAGGTTATGCGAACGCTATAACTCAAAAACTTGAAAAGCCAGATGGATAAAATTTAATACACAGTTTTATCGTCATGAATGTAGGTCCGTATAAAATTTTGGGCCAAATCCGTCAAAGGGTTGACTGTCTGTCGGTCCGTATAATTACTTTTGAAGAGAATCCGTCATCTCCACACGCATGCGTAGTGCTTACCTCTGTTCCCGTAATACGGTCATCTTGGTTCACCGCCAAATTCTTCTCGAATAAAAGTGAATTAATTATGGAGTGTTTTCTTTTAATTTTTCTTTCACGCCGAAACATTTTCAAGAGTTGCATATTTGATTGCGGTTAGTTTTATATTGTATATTTCGTAATGCATTTTTTTCTGAGTGGATTTTGCAATATTTTTACTCTGACAGAACGAGAGTAGTTGTTAAAAGTAAAGTTATAAAATAAAGTAACAAACCAAAATTAGTGTCAATTGATTCATCAGTTCTGTTTTTCATGCTTTTTTAATTTCTTAAGCACTCTGCCAATGTGCATGATATTTTCAACTACAACTATCGGTAGTAAATTTGTAACAATCAGATCGGAGATATCGCTGGAAAGCTAAAAGGCTGCTTAGATGTGTGCAAATCTTTTAGTAACTTATATTAGATAATTGAAATTTGGTATGTGGTCTTCTAATTTATCCACGCGGTGGGAGGGGAAACAGCACCTTTTTGGGAAAGTATACGAGAAAGTTTAGGCGAGGCCACTCCCGCTGGTTTGTATTGTTACTCGAATGGATAGTTGCATTGTCTTGCTGATATTTCCAATTTTCCTCAGGAAGAAATTCAGCATTTGGTAAAAGATGACTTGCGAGGACACTTTGGTATGCTTGTGAATTCATTTTACCCGAAACGAACGCAATTGAACCCACACCATTGCAAGCAAAGCATCCCCAGGTCATAGCAGAGCCTCCACCGAATTGGAACTTGGAAAATATTTCTTTTTCTTTTCTTATATCATACCAATAGTACTTCTATCCATTGGTCCATCCAGATTCCATTTTTTTGGGGGGGGGGGGGGCAGAAAAAATTATTTGTATCCATTGGTTGTCCCAGGTCATGATTTGCTAGCTGAAGTTCAAACGCTCTATTTTGTGCCTCTGCGGCAACTAAGGCTTAGCCAATTTTGCTGCATAAATGTAACTTCCAGACCTAATTGTGTTATACATCGTTTTTTGACAAACATTGAAACCTGTCGTCTGAATAAGTTTCCTGGTTGAGTACTTTCCAATAGATGCAAGTCTGCAAACTCTTTCATCACGCGAGTACAAATCTTTAGGTCTTCCCCGGTATTCTTTTTATCATAATTGTCTTTCAATTTTAAAAAATTGTTGATTACAGTCTTTGATTTTCCTATTTTTATCGCAATAGTACGGCTACTCATTCCTGTTGAAGAAAAAGCTTCAATCTGCCCTCTTTCACGATCAGTTGTCTTCTTACCTTTCGTTATCTTCACAAAGAGCACCAAAACTTCGAATAAATGTATGACAAATATGCAAATTGAAGAGTTGTCACAATCTTAGTAATTGCAGTATTATTTAAGCTAGTATCTGTATATATTTTTTAAAAAATTACCGGTGGCCTTAAAGTTTTTACTCGGGCAGAAATACTTACTTTGTATATACCACTTTTTTTCTGATAATTATATATTTACAAATCCTGTTTGTTGCGTTATTTAACAACGAACTTTAATAATTAATAATACAATAGTATGTACTAAATCCCTTTTATTTCATTTTTCCATTTTCTCAAAATTTTTTACGGGCTTAAAGTTACTCAGGCGAAAATAAAGGATTTTAAAACACGCATTTATGTAGTGTTCTAAAAACTGGAAAATAATTTTTTATCTAAAATCTGGAGGTCAAAACGAGATGGTAAAAGAGTGAGGCTCTGTTCTAAATATCCTAAGTAAATTTGAATTTTAATCACTTTTATATTTTTTAATGAATGTTTTAAGATTTTTCTTTTTATGGGTTTTATTGTAGGTTAATTATTCTCTACTTTTCAGAACACTAATAAAAGCATGTTTTTAATTTTTTTTTTTTTTTTTTTTTGTAATTTTCTACGTTTTAGTATCTTTCATTACTTTAAATTTTATGGAATGTTGTACAGTTTTTCTTAATCAAAAAGGAATTTTGAGAAAGGTCTCATTTTATCGTTTTTGTATATCATTAAGAAAGTAATTTCCAAATAAATCCTTCGACGAATGAATTAAAACATTTTAAGAATTTACATTTGATTTTATGATTAATTGGGCAAACCGAAAATTCATTTCTGAACCACTAATAGCAAAACATCGAAAACGAGTCTTTGCATTCAACTGAATTTAATGGCATAACAATTAAAATGCTGGTTTTAAAGTGGAAGACGAATAGTCAACAAATTCCTGTCCCATGAGACAAATCTGAAAAAAACATTATATTTATATGAGATTAACAAAATTCATTTTAATAAGTGTTCGTTTAAATACTTTCGTTAAATAAATGAGAATAACAAAGAAGCATTTATATCGCGGCAAATTCTCATATCTAAAAAATTCTGCCATTGTTTACAATAATCTTGTTCGAACAAGATAAAGAATATTAAAACAACACATCGAATAAATTATTCTGGAAAAATAATTATAAAAATGCTTTCTATGATAACATTTTTAAAAATATTCTCGCTTCTTTTTATTTTCACTTACCTGATATTGAATTTTTTCTTTTTTTAGCCTGATTCTTTAGATGGAGAGATTCGATTTTATTTTTAATCAATGTTTTTTAAAAAACCCATGTTCCGTTGAACCGTTTTACCTTCACGTGTGAATGATTTCAGACTTGACTGCATTTCACCTGGAATTTCCGCCTAAAAATTTTTTCGTGGAAAAAAAAATGTTCCTCATACTCTTCTCGTTTATTTTGGCTTTAAATTATTTTTTATAATTAGCTGTTAAATATTTTGTAAATTATGAATAAATTCTTAGTAAATTGTGTGAAAAAAGCTGCAGTTAATTTGTTCTTCGGTCAAATCCTGACAGTTAAAAATAATGTCAAGCAAATTTTAACAAACCATTACTCCGTTTATTTATCTCCTTGTTCCCAAAGAGATGACGTTGTATTGAAGTCTGATAACTTAAAAGCCTGATTTAGGAGAAAAACGGCAATTATTATAATTTTATTTGTGTTTTCAAATGATTTTTGTCAAAAGTAGATATCATACATGTATTGTTTTATCACCAAGACAACCGGTATTGAATACGTACCCATTTCTACCAAAATTTGCATTATTTTCAACTAATTTAATATTTATGTAAATAAATAACAGAAAGAACGTTAAAATACAATTTTTTTAAATAGTTTACATTTTTTCTGATTTCTAAGGATAAATTAGATCCAGACCTGCAAACAGATTCCATTTCATTAGCAAATTTTAAAGAAACGTATTTTTTGCAATGGTCACAGATAGACTAGGGGATAGACAAGGGGATAAATTAGATCAAGACCTGCAAACAGATTCCATTTCATTAGCATATTTTAAAGAAACGTATTTTTTGCAATGGTCACAGATAGACTAGGGGATA
>BGPR01023414.1:0-24248 GCA_013235015.1 Araneus ventricosus | reverse complement strand
CTTAGCAATATGGCAAGTGGGGTGTCGTTTTATACTTATTTTTAACGTAGAATTGGATTAAACAAGAATCAAGTTGATACGATCATTACTTTAAAAGTTATTTAATAAAAGTACAATTTTTTTGTGTTCTTTCGCTTTTTTCCCCATACCTTTTAGATAGCGCTGAAGATAGGTTAAATGAATAAAATAAAACAAAATAAAATTTTGTCTCCGATTTATTAGATAGAATTGTTAAAAATCGCATTACGTTGAGGCTCCCCATTATAGTTTAAAAATTGTGTTATAATTTTATGCTCCATGATCAAAGTAATTATATAAATTTATTTAAATTAGATTCATTATTTCCAGTTCGTTACCAGATCTAGGATGGAAAAATCAAATGCTGTTGTTTTGACTCAAACATGCAGAATGGAGATTTGAAGCTAGACATAAAATATTGACATTTCCAACAGATAACGCGCAAGACCCTTGCGGAATCGTAAGTCGCCGTCATTAAAAATTATTTTTAGATAAATTACAAATTATTTAAAGAATAAGATAAATTTTTAAAAATATCTCATTTTCCTCTCTACGCAACTGACCATTAAACGTTTAAATAAATTTATTTTTTATATCACTTCCTTGCTTCATTATATCGTTTCTATGTTTTTCTTCACGAATTTACGTTTTTGTAGAGCTAAGTGACAGATTTACATATTCGATAAGAAACTGCCTGACATTATTTTTCAGGCCATAAGCGTTTTTTTTTTTTGGAGTAAAACTTGTTAAATCGCTTATTCTATATATTAGCTTGATGGGCTTTTAAGTAAGACAATCGATGATTCTAATTTTTCTTAAAAACAAATCATTAATTTGTGAAAAATAAGTGTTTGCCTTTTGTTTGGTTGAATGAATATCTTTTTAAAGTTAACAGGCCTTTGACAGTTAATTACTGTTTAGGGAAAAAGTAATCAATCTTGTTGTGACGTATGTATTTTTTCTTCAGTTTTTGTAACATTTAAAAACTGTTTGCGTTTGGAGGTTTTTGCCCCTGTTGCTTATTTCTAAATGTTGAAACATTCTTCATAATTGATTGACATGGAAATATCAATTCATTTAAATTAATGGGGTCACTTCACGTGACGTCAGAATCTTCTGATAAACGTAGCTGCTTGTGTACTGTTTGTTTTCAGATACGGTGCTTTTGCGCATGCGCCTGTCGGCTTTGATTTCACCAAAATAAGGGCGAGACGAAAGATGGAAAAGGAGATGTTTTATTTTTTACCAAGCAATATATAGAAACATTTCACAAGTTTTGAAACAAAACAAAATACAGTGAAACCTGTGAATAACGATAATGTCTATAACGATAACCTATATATGTGGGATTCCGTTCAATTAAACAAAATGCCCACGGAAGGCCACCTTTAAGGGGTAAATAGATCGGGTTTATGTCTAGGGGATTTAAGGGTTTTTATTACATTAAATTTACAACAAAATATTACGCAAAATAAATGAGTAGACTTCAAGTCAAATACAAAAACATTTATTTAAATACTATAGGGAGAATTTACAGGGGAGAAAGATATATACGCAAAAAGTTAACAAGAATGTTGAGAATTTACATGAAGTCATATTTAACTAATGGAGTTTGATTAAAGAGGGATAGATGTTACGGGTTAAAGATTTAGAGATTAAAGATTAGAGAGCCACAAGGAAAGTTAGACGGGACATAGTTACTTACAGCCTGGAGATCGGGCGGCTTAATTGCGCCAAGACTCACAACAGAGGAATTGAGAGAGGTTTTGACATTTCGGCTGCCTGCGGTGTGCTGCGCTGCTCGCTTGAAAATAATTATACGGTATCGAAATGCGTACCTATTAGATATTCTGACTTATACTCGCGTTTTGTCTCATTCTGTGCTGTGACCTCACTCTTCAATTTTCTCCTATAAGATGCACGATGGTTTCTAAATTAAGTCGGCGCGGCGTTCTTCACGTGTTATCATTGAGCATGAATTCAGCAGTGGTGTAGCGAGGTAAGTGGCGTCCAAAAAATAATATTGTTACAAAAATTGTCCGGTGTGTGTAATGTGAAATCAGTCCAACAAGCAGGATAATGGAGAATGACGGTTTATTCACAAATATTCAGGAAAACACGAAGCACAGCTAACAAGAACAACACCTCTTGTACAGTTTAACAACGCAAACAGACAGCAAATCACTAAAAATAACAATAACAGTACTTTCAATAAAGCTTAGCTCACCAGCTTTCCAGCTCGCACCGCAGACGAAGCTCCAAATGATTCCTCGAATGGCGTTCACACTCCAAGACGTTCCCCGTCGAATCCTACTGCCGAGTATTTATAGCGTTCCTGAGAGGGCGTGACTTCGCATGGAAATCTCTGGTGAAATCCGGATCTCGGCTCCTATTAGAGATATCGAGAAAATTCTAGTATCTTTGAGATCCTTCTTTTCGTCACCAAGTCGCGAAAATGGTCGCTAAGGTCAGGGGTTAAGGACCGGCTGCCGACGGTATTCCATACGTACCCCTGTAGAACTCTTTTCCCAACCATAAGACTAGCGAGGCAGGAAAGCGACATTACATTTTTGTAACAATATTATTATTTTTTTTATTCAGTCGTCATCAGTGGCTTAACAAGCGTACTTGGCGTACGGAGAATGGTATTATTTTTACACTCTCTCATCATATTTTGCTTTAAAATTGGCATAAATACCGAAATATTTTGAATCCATGGCGCTCCCTAAAATTGGCGCCTGGGGCATCTATACTCCCCTTGCCTCTCGGTCGCTACGCCACTGGAATTCAGTTCATTGGAGCGAAACTGCGTTTGGCGTTTTGGAGGGGTGTCTAAGTATATGATGCCAAAGACTGTTGATTTTTGGTCAGTTTAGTTGTGGAACTCATGGAGTAAAGATGCCTGCATGGCTTCTGAGCAAAGGTCTGAATAACTTAACTTAATTCTCTTTACAATAAAAGATAATTCAACTGCAGTCCATTAAGTTATTGCTGAATTATTAGTTAAGGACACAGTTCATTTTATTTCTGATATTATACAGAGTGTCTGAAAAGGTTGTTTACAAAGGGTAATCAAGACATACAGAAGAAAATCGCTTTTACAATAGAACCATAGGTTCGGGAACGCAACATTATTATATGGGTCTTTTTATCAGCGAATCTTACTTATAAAAGGCAATGCTTGCGTGTGTGTGTGTGCGATGTCCAGACGAATCTATCGCACTTACAGCCATGAAATTTCGCACACATTTAGTCTTAATGGTGACTCAATGCACCTCGAAGCCGGATTTTTAAAATTTAATCTAGAAAATTTTTTATTTCATGTTTTGTGTTGTTTTGGTTTATTTTTCGCACTAATTTCTCAATAGAATGGTTTAGAATAATTTTACGAAAAAAATAGATAAACCGTCGGAAAGAGCACACGATTTCTAATGAAGTTAGCTTTGAATTTCTAATGTAATTTACTGAATTTTGAGAAATTTTGGATCTTTTATGGTCACTTTTATGGTAATTTTTAATAAGGATTTCTTCAAATTCTCGCATCTGACGTTCTAACATCTCTATAATTTTCTCTTTTTTTCAGTTTATAACTGGAACGTTTCTGTCGGATTTAAAACAAATACGGTTAAAATATCTTTTTTCCTTTTTTTTATTAATTTTTCTCTGAACACTGATGCCCGAGCTCAGTTCATTAATTGGATTGCGACATGTTTACACTTATAATCTAAAATTAAATCGTTCATAGACGTTACCACTCGATACAAAAATGACCGCTAATCCATTAATATCTTAAGTGTTCTGTGTGCTCTTTGCTGAATCAATACGACAAACTGTTACAAAAGTCGTCCTGCGGGTGTACATGAAAACAGTCCAACAAGCAGGATAACGGAGAATAACAATTTATTACCGAATATTCCGGAAAACACGAAGCACAGGTAACAGGATTGGCAGCACTTGCACAAATTAGCAATACAACAGAGCGACAATACGACAAACTGTTACAAAAATAGTCCTGCGGATGTACATGAAAACAGTCCAACAAGCAGGATAACGGAGAATAACAATTTATTACCGAATATTCCGGAAAACACGAAGCACAGGTAACAGGATTAGCAGCACTTGCACACATTAGCAACACCAGCAGACAGCAAATCACTAATAATAACGGTAAGACACAAAGATCATCACCCCGTCCTGCCTAAGCAGCCGGGTAAACTATGAATGGCCTGCCGCCGCAGCAGAAAATCGGGCACTGTTGTTCCTGCATAATAACCGCAATTTCGAACGGCTCATGCAACCGCCCGTTTTACCGAGGTACGACCTGCCATCGGAGTGGGCCCAAAGAGCCACACCACCATTAGTGTACCCTCAGGGGAAGCGAGTCCTGCTTACTTGTACAGCAGCAACTCATATTCGTGTACTCGCGGTGCCCCCGGGTTTTAATAACAGCACTCTCAATACCGCTCGGCGTCTATCAGCGTACTAGCTCGCACTGCGGATAAAGCCCCAAAGAGAAATTCCAAAGGCATTCCGAGTCGATCAACGCGTTCAAGGTCGATCAACACGCTTCTATGTGATCTGAGCATGGGTCCATTTATAGTCTCCCCGACAGGCCGCGGCGTCACATGGAATGATCTGGAGAAATCCCGATCTCGGGACGTAATAGAGAATTTGAGAAAATTCTAGTATTTTTCAGATCCTACACTTTTTCGCCAAAGTCACCAAGTTTGTCGCCATTCATGGCTTCATTCCTCCGACATTCGCATACATACCCCTGTAGAACTCTCTTCCCGACCATAAAACTAACATTGCTGGGAAACGACTTTCCATGTTCGTAAAAATACATTCCCACAACAGAAGGAAGTGATCTAATTAGACGATATAGAATACTACACTGTTAACACTTTCAGTCCCAGTGATGCCATTTGGAATTATCATATTCATTATTTTTTGTTCGGTATCTAAACCTGCTTCTGATAACAAATAGACATCATTAAATTCTTTGCATTTTCCTCTTTTCAAGTATATTTTTTTATTTTTACCAGTATATGGCTGCGAGTTTATCTCTTGAAAAATTGTCTTTTTGAACTTCATTTCATTCAGCAAACGATCTCAAAAAATAAAAATCAATTTTAACATAATTTAAATTACAGGTACAATTTCATTCTTATTATTTTTAAATATGTTAAAATATTTTATTTGATCTGTTTTTGATAAATATTTATTTTATAATTTAGGTTTGCCAATGGAATGATGACAACTGGAATAACTTAGAATTTTAATTTAAAAAAATTGTAATTTTTTTTCTTTTTTGAACTTTCATCTTAGGCTAAAAATGAGCACATTTCGCAAATTTTAGAATGAATAATAAACTATTGGAATTGAAAAGGTTCAAGGGGTTGATATAGATTTCACCCACAGAATCTTAATCATAGAATATAAGACAATGAATAAGAATTTTTAGTTCTTATTCTTTTCAGTTAAACAGTGAAAAGTGAAAAATGCAACACTTTCAAGCTGACAGTTAATTGTTTTTCATAATTTTTACTTTCTCGCATACGAAGTATACAAAGAGAAAGTATTGTAATCGTCAAAAAATTCGAACTCCAGATTTTGGCGAATCTCCACGTTTTATACCTCCCTGAGTACGAAAAACACAATTTTGGAATTATGTCTCTCTGTGTGTCTGTGAACACGATAACTCGAAAACTATTAGAGCTACGGGGATGAAATTTGGTATGTGGTCTTTAAACATAATTTGTAGGTTTCTATCAAATTTTGGACTAAATCCGTCTACGGAAAGTCTGTCTGTCTGTACGTCCGCTGTCATGTGAACACTATAACTCAAAAACTTGAATAGCTAGATGGATAAAATTTGGTACACAGTTTTATCGTCATGAATGTAGGTTCGTATCAAATTTTGGGCCAAATCCGTCAACGGGTTGACTGTCTGTCGGTGTGTATAATCGCATACTTGTATCTCATAAGCCCTTTGACTTAGATAAATAAAATTTCATATCGCGGATGCTAACAGGAATTATAGATCTGTGCCCAATTTTCATCTCAATCGGTTAAAAAACAGGTGTTCAAATTGCATATTTAGTTCAAAATGCACATTACGACTGTGTGTTGGCGAGCGTTTCGCTTATTTTACTCAAGTGAGTATGGTTGGCGTTAGACCTTGGCGGAAATTGTAGCGAGCCGCAAACACGCACTTCGGAAATTATGGCAATCCCCAAAACGAAACTTCGTTTTGACATTCTCCAGATGGACTCCTGTGATTAACCAGAGGTGTAGTGAAATGTTGTGCAATATATATAGTAAGATTTCGGACTCAAAAACGTTAAATAAAGTTGTGGTACCTAAGCGCGCGTAAAAATTGCGAACATACGCATTTTTTTTCAAAATATTAAGTTTTGGGGTATTCATAAATTTGATATGTTTCATTGTAAATCACAATTCATAATTTTTTTTTCAATAACCAGGCCTTTGGTGAATACCCCAAAAATATTTACCTACCAACTGGGTGTTTACCCACCCCACATTACTGGTCGTATGCGAGAAAGTTTCGGGGAGGTCACTCCCGCTGGTTTTATTTAATGTGGATATACATCTGTCATAGGATGGAATTCATACCATTTGACATTGATATTCTATCTTTATTTTAAAAAATCGGCATCACGCGGCAATGAGAACTTTATCGCCGAAAATTTTAGTTAGAAATCGAATGATAAATTTATCGCCGAAACTGAGCCATGTTAGCACAGCAAGAAAGTAGATAAAGAAAGAGCAGAGATAGCAGATGTACGTAAGGAGATAAGAATAGAAAATTGGAAAATGTATGAAAATACTTTTCTGGTTTAGAAAAGAAAAAAGAACTGTTTTTGAAAAGAAGAAAACATAGAAATAGGATGATATTATTTAAGAGGATATAGGAATTTATAGAAATAAAGTTAAAATAAACTTACATAATGGGATTCTAGCTTTGAAAATGAAAATATTTCTAAATATTTAGAGCATATTTTATTTATCTGCATAAGAAATGAGTGAAATATGACTATTCCGGAACAAAATATAATGAAATACAAATGATATCGTATGGACGAGTTTTCGGGTTAGTTTATTTTGGATTCACAGACCATTTTTCGGCAACCCTCCGATTTAAGTAATCGCCAAATCCATTTGGATACTGTGTCGAGTGTCACGTTCGAATCAGTTCTTTCTTTAGCACACAAAGAGTTGAATTCTGTGTTCTTTGAGTTCGTGTAATTCTTTTTACTTAAAACGTCTAAAAACCCTACTAAATTCGAAATGGAACAATTATAGATAGCTAAATCGCTTGGTTAAAAATGTAACCGTCAATGGTTATCTAATTCACACACACACATCTTATATTTGTAGGGTTGCCATACTTCCGTAAATACGGGACTGTCTCCGTATTTCACTACTCAGTCCCATATTAATATTTGTCCCATTTTCTCCCTTATGTTGATCAGAAGTCATGTCTAATAAAGATTTCGAATAACGTATTTGTCATTCCATCACTCAATGCAAATTTGGAGAGAATATTTTCCTTAATGCCAACTCAAAGGTCGGAGGAAAGAAACAGGTTATCAGGGAAGACAATGGAAGCAATTTTGTATTGTCATTGTAATTTTAAAATGACTTTTGACCAATTTTATAATTATGTGAAAGAAGAAAATAATATAATTAACAAAGTAAAATCAACTTAAAAATATGATTAGGCTAAAAAAGGATTAGCCTTGCATCTTATTTATTATTCTACGTGTCTATTTTATTGGATTGCTTAAAATCTATTGATTTTTTTTATCAGAGTAAAATAAACCATTATCTACCCACTTTTTCATGTTTTATTTATTTAGTACTTAAACGTCCCGTATCAATGCTTGACAATTATGGCAACCTTATATATTTGACTTGTTTTTGAAATTGAGTATGGAAGAGAAATGGCTGTTATGAAATTGAGTATGGAAGAGAAATGGCTGTTATGAAATTGAGTATGGAAGAGAAATGGCTGTTATGAAATTGAGTATGGAAGAGAAATGCCTGTTATGAAATTGAGTATGGAAGAGAAATGGCTGTTATAGAATTGAGTATGGAAGAGAAATGGCTGTTATGAAATTGAGTATGGAAGAAAAATGGCTGTTATGGAATTGAGTGTGGAAGAGAAATGGCTGAAGTTTTGGGCAGATACAAAGTATATTGATCAGAAGACATATCTAATAATACTACGCGAATACCTATTTGCCATTCCAGTACACAACGCTAATGTGGAGAGAATATTTTCCCTGATGTCAACTCAATGGTCAGATGAAAGAAAAAGTTGTCAGGGAAGACAAATAAAGCAATTTTGATTTGTCATTGTAATTTTAAAATGACTTTCTCCCAATTTTTTGATTATGTGAAAGAAGAAAATGATATAATTAAGAAAGTAAAATCAACTTTAAAATATAACTGGGCTAAAAAGGATTAGCCTTGCAAATTTTCTATTATTCTACGTGTTCATTTTATTAGATTGCTTAAAACTATTCATTTTTTTATCTGAGTAAAATAAACCATTACCTCCCCACTTTTTTCATGTATTATTGATTTAGTTCCTAAACGTCCAGTATCAATGCTTGACAATTATGGCAACTTTATATATTTGACTTGTTTCTATTGATCAGACTCTTTTGTCAGAGGTATTTTCGAATCTGCATATCGCTCCTGTCAAAGTCAAAACTTCAAACTATTTACGGCACCTCAGTTTTGACCAAAATATCTTTAAAAAAAATTCAATGAACTGTTGGCACCGAGTGGTAACTTTTGCTCAATGAGCCAAATTAAATTTCGAATGTAGTGATTTTTCGGCCCACACTAAATCTATTATGCAGTTAAAAATTTTACAGAAAGTTTTTTCACTGTGAATAATGGTAGACATTCTTATTTCCTTCTAAAAACTATTATTTCCTTATAAGTTATGATTAATGAATCATGTGATATTTCAAGAATTACACTTAATCTCATGATCACGAAACGCGATTCCTCTGGAGATATCCACTGTTTTTGAAAGAGATCTGTGTTACAAATTGCTCACGAAAGCTATTTTCCATAATTCAAAAGTAGCATTACCTTTTAATCTTTAGTTTCTTTTGGTGTGAATTGTTGTTATCTAAATGTACGATCGATGATATTACAATATAATGAATGATTTTTGGGAAAATTTGAAAGCCATCCTTCTGCTTGAATAAATGACTACAAATTTAGATTACATATCTAAAATACATTTCACTTGTTTACTTAAAGGTTCATGATGTGTATTTTTTAAAGAATTTCCTGCAAGTGACAATTTGAAAAAAAAATTATTTAAAAATTCCCTTTTACGTTTCAAAAATACTGGAAACCAAATCATTGAAAGTTCGATTGTTGCTTAGATAGGGTTACCATACGTCCGGACGGTTCTGATTTTAAGCTCACATCCGCTGTAGTGTCCGGAGCTTAAAAATATCCGGATTTACGAAAATATATCCGGCGAGAGAGAAATGTGGTTATAGTTAACCGAACTCGGGTTAACCCGGGTTTCGGATAACCCGGGTTATCCAAAATGCCTTTGAAATCGCAAATCCAAACCAGCGGGAGTGGTCTCTCCTAAACTTTCTCATATACTTCCCCAAAAAGGTGCTGTTTCCCCTCCCCCCGTGGGGATAAAAAAATTCGAACCTATTGTAATCCAGAATCCAATGACTATCAGAAGGTTTTTCATTGTAGATTATAGTGATTGTAAAATATTTAGGTAAAGAATCAAATTCAAAGAGATGCGTACAGATTAAAACGTCACTCTTGCCGGCTCAAGGACAAAGTGACGTTATTCGCTCCACAGCTTCCGCGTGCACAGAGATTGCTGCCAGTACGCATGCGCATGGAGAATCAGATTGGAAAAAATTAATAATGGAATTTGAACGCCTTTTTATTAACCGACTGTAACGAAATTTGGGCACAGATCTATAATTAATATTAGCAACCGTCATACCAATTTTTATTTATCTAAGCCAAAGGGTTTAAGAGATATAATTTTTACAAGAATGCGATTATACACTTCGATAGACCATCAACCCTTCGACGGATTTGGTCCAAAATCTGATACGGACCTACATGCATGATGATAAAACTGTGTGCCAAATTTTATCCATCTAGCTATTCAAGTTTTTCAGTTATAATTGCGAAGACGAGACTTATTTGCAAAGATATCCCCGCTTTTTTACTTTCTCGTATACGAAGTATACAAAGAGAAAGTATTGTAATCGTCAAAAAATTCGAACTCGAGATTTTGACGAATCTCCACGTTTTAGACCTCCCTGAGTCCGAAAAACACAATTTTGGAATTATGTCTGTCTGTGAACACGATAACTCGAAAACTATTAGAGCTACGGGGATGAAATTTGGTATGTGGTCTTTAAACATAATTTGTAGGTTTCTATCACATTTTGGACAAAATCCGTCAACGGGAAGTCTCTCTGTCTGTATGTCCGAAGTCATGAAAACACTACAATTCAAAAACTTGAATAGCTAGATGGATAAAATTTGGTACACAGTTTTATCGTCATGAATGTAGGTCCGTATAAAATTTTGATCCAAATCCGTCAAAGGGTTGACTGTCTGTCGGCCTGTATAATTTACCATTGAAACCAATCCGCCATCTCCACGCGCATGCGTACGGAAGCAATCGTCTGTGCTCCCGAAAGCAGCGAATTACGTCAGTTTGTCCTTGAGACTGCAAGAGTGAAACCTAGCAGTGTGCGATAGATGCGTTTTAATCGGTACGCATCTCTTTGAATTCTTTACCTACATATTTTTCAATCACTATAATGAAAAACCTTCTGATAGTCATTGGATTCTGGATAACAGTAGGTTCGAATTTTTTTAGCCACGCGGGGGAAGGAGAAACGGCATCTTTTGGGGGAAGTATACGAGAAAGTTTAGTGGAGAACACTCCCGCTGGTTTGACCCCGTGTGTAGCCGAAAGCATCTTGGCTGGAAAGTGTCCCTGTGGTGGACCGTTTGCATTTTATCAACCGTTTGTTAACTTTGATTTTTTATACCGACCCTCGGTGTTTTTCATAACTCGCCGAGTCCGAAGAACATAATTTTGGAATTATGTGTGCCCGTCTGTGAACACGATAGCTCGAAAACTATTAGAGCTACAGGGGTGAAATTTGGTACGTGATCTTGACATATAATCTGTAGGATTCTGTCAAATTTTAGACAAAATCCCTCTACGGGAAGTCTGTCTGTCCGCGTTCATGTGAACACTATAACTCAAAAACTTGAATAGATAGATGGATAAAATTTGGTGCACAGTTTTATCATCAGGAATATAGGTCCACATAAAAGTGTGGGCCAAATCCGTCAAAGGGTTGACTGTCTATCGGTCTGTATATTCGTATACTTTTGAGTGCCATAACTTCTTAACAAAACTACTTAGATAAATGAAATTTTGTATGTGTCCTTCTAACCTCAATTGTAGATTTGTGTCCAATTTTTGTATCAATCGGTTAGAAATAAGGCGTTAAAATTAGAAATTTGGTTGGTTTAAATCTTACGCAGCCCATTGCGTAATCACGCCGGCTTCTGATTCTACTCTTCCGTCTTGCCGCGTCAAAGCACGACCTTCGGAACTCTTGGTTTGACGTTTCGCTTTTTTTTTCTCCGCCGTGTTAGGAACGCTTGTTCGTTTTACTGCCTTTTAGTTTATTTTTTCTCTGCATATGTTGGGAGCATACGAGAAAGTTTAGGGGAGATCACTCCCGCTGTAAGCCTAATTCAGACTCATTAAATGTTCACTTTCATTTTTCATACGCACTTGAGAGAACGAAGTTCTAGAATATTCTCGTGTTTTCTGTTTTCCGGCATTAGCGAGAACATTTTCGCGTACCCTTAACTGTTCCCTCACGTACCTCCAGGAGTACGCGTACCAGGAGTATTATGAAAGTGGGTCGTTGGTAGGCAGCTATTAGATTTTTATACTATGGTTCTCATGACCCTACAAAACTCCGGCGTGTCCGGATTTCAATTTAAAAAATTATGTTAACTCTGCTTATGCTGTACTGTGACGTCAAGCTATTTTTTCTCTTGAAGGATACACTATGGCTGGATGACACAAAACAGTACGGCTAAATAACTTTAAAAAAATATTATGCAGTATACTCTCCATTATCCGTGCTCATTCCGGACTCACAAACAAATTTAAAGACAGACACTTTCACGTTTATCATGCATGTAAAATCGACGTTGATGTACGATCGAGAGATTCATTCCGAGAAACTAGTGAGCCGTGACGGCGGAGGCTAAAGAATAGTTTTTTTCTGCCTCCACGTGCAATCTCTACCGGTTCAACCCCTAATTTTTCCGAGAAATGAATCATCCACTTATTGCTAGCTCATTCTCGTACGAGCACGTTTCTCCCTGACACGTCATTCTTTAACTTCTTCGTCTTCTTTCACTTTCACACGTGTTCCTTTTGTTTTTGCGTCTTGTTTATCGTCAGTTTGTAGCGTGAACTTTTTTACTGGTAAAAATGAGTGGTGTGAAACGAAAACGAAGCATTTTAAATGTTAAACACGAATTAGAAATCCGTCAAAAACTTGATAATGGAGAATCAGCTAGTACTAATGCAGAAGATGTACTAAATGAGGGAAATACAATTTCTCTTTCTGCAGCTCTACAATCTGTAGAAACTTTTTTAGATTATATGGGACAAAGAGGATTTGATTACGGTGACATTACTGCGGTTCGTAAAATATGTGTCGATATACGACAAGGGATGAACAAACAGCAGAAGCATCAGAAGAACGCATAACAGATTTTTTTAACCCTCTGAGCAGTTAGCTATTTTGAAGTACTAGCTTTAAAAGCTTAAAAATTTGCTTTCAATGTGAATAATTGAATCTTTATTGTGTTTAATAGTCTCCGAAATCTTTAGAATATTTTATCCATGTTAGTTTAAGATATTATACATACGAACATGAACACCTGCTTTTGAACTCAATATGAGAAACGGAAAAATACGTTTAAAACGCTTAGAGGGTTAAAGCAGTAAATGTTAAAAAGAAAATTCCTAGTTTGGTGTTATACAGCATGCAAATGTAACTAATTTTTATATTTTTGTACTGTTGTTGATTTTTTCTTTAATAAAATGGAGTTTTTGGATTATCCGTGTTTTTCTAATGTCCGTGCGATCCCTCTCGGTGATTAACCCGGATAATCGGGAGTGCACTGTATCTGCCGAAGGTATACTTGTATGCAAGATAACAAAATATAAATTAATAATATAATTCTTAATTAAATATAATTCTTTTGTGCGGAATGTGTGAAATGAAACAAAATTCGGGGCTAATAACTCGCCATCCTTATATTTTTTGTTTCATGTATTAGATTGAATAATAATTCATGAACGTTTTACAGATTTATTTGAAAATTTATTTTTAAAAAAATTCCTCTGGTCGTTTGATAAAAAGTTTCTTCAAACTCTTCATTTATTAATCGTTTTTCTTTTTTTTAAACTTTTTTCTAGCACTGGAACCAATGCGGCTAGCACTTTGAGGCTTTGAACCATACACAGAACAAATGCCACACGTAGCCTCGGTGGCCTTAACACTTCTATTAAACACAAAAAGCAAAGGGTGTCGAAAATGCTCAGTTTTGTCCACTTGACGTTCCCTTTAAATGATCTCAAAATACATAAACATCTATAAAATATTTTTAAAAACACCAAAATACACTATATATCTTGTAAATCTTTAAATTTTCTCTCAAATAATTCAAAGTATTTTGCCAATGTGTTTTATTTCTGAGTTTAAATTTGGAAACAAATAAACGCCCATGAATTATATTACTGAGCCCAATAGTTACTATAACTCTAGAGTTGCGCACATTATAAGAATTAAATAATTTTTCACTTTAACATGGGTTTGTTACCAGTAAAGTTTGAAATCCACCTCAACTCATTTTTCATACTTTGCCTAAAAATAACTAGGCATTCTATAGAATACTGGCGTTTCATTCATTGCCGGTAACAATTACAAAACATATTTATCAATTGCTTGATATTTTTTAAATCCCCTCAAGACTTGTCCTTTCGAGAATATTCGTGACCGAAAACCTGTTCTGGCTGGAGGCCCCTTTACTGGAAAGGGTAGATAAGAATTCAGCGCATTCCATCTTGTTTAGAAACTTCCAAAAATTCCGTTTTTAACTATCTTATCCGTTACTTTTTATCAACACACTCTCTCCGTGCCTGTGACACTAACGACACACGCTATCAAAATCAAATGAAAAAAAAAATAAAATAAAAGCTTCCACGAGACTGGTACCCCATTCAACTGATTGGAATAACGTTAGTCAGGCCACCTGATAGACTAAGTTTTATCCTCTTGCATCAGATTAAAAACCGGCAGTCAATTTTTAGAACGTCAGCTTACTTCGAACGCCGGGTATCTCTCCATTTTCTAGTTTGATGGTTGCGATTGAGAATGCTAGATCAAGGTCACTCACAACACGAACACAGTCAGCTGATAAAACTTCGCTGAGAAAGGCCGCGGCCAGAATTGTAGCGAAGAAAGACGAAAAATTGGGTAATATCGTCTGCGTGGGAAAAATTGCCATCGCAAACAACTGAAATGTGGAAGGAAATGAAAGAATTTGAACTGCAGGTGAAAAATGGCTCGGAGCTACGTCTGCAGTGGATTGTGGAAAAAGAATGCGATACGGTCGATTGCCATCGTGCAGTTTCAGCGGATTTCCTATTGAAGAGAAAATTGATTTTGAGTAGAACAGTTTTAAAAAAAGAAATAAATAACATAATCTGCTTAAGAAATGAGAAAAAGTTCTAAACAGTTTATCACATTCTGATATTTGTTTAGGAAACGAGAAAATAATTATTTGGAGAAACTTCATTAAAAGAAATTTATATATTTTTTTTAAAAAAAAGTTCTAATTAATTATTGTAAATAAGTAAAATATCTTTTATAATGCTGTTATTGAATAAATAATCGTTTTCAGTCATGGCAATGAAATTAAACGAGTAGACTTTTTACTTTCTCGCATACGAAGTATACAAAGAGAAAGTATTGTAATCGTCAGAAAATTCGAACTCGAGATTTTGACGAATCTCCACGTTTTAGACCTCCCTGAGTCCGAAAAACACAATTTTAGAATTGTGTCTGTGAACACGATAACTCGAAAACTATTAGAGATACAGGGATGAAATTTGGTATGTGATCTTTACACATAATTTGTAGGCTTCTATCAAATGTTGGATAAAATCCGTCTACGGGAAGTCTGTCTTTCTGTCTGTCCGCGTTCATGTGAACGCTATAACTCAAATACTTGAATAGCTAGATAGATAAAATTTCGTACACAGTTTTATCACCATGAGTGTAGGTCCGTATCAAAGTTTGGACGAAATCCGACGAAGGGTTGACTGTCTGTCGGACTGTATAATCGCATAATTTTAAAAATTATATCTCCTAAACCCTTTGGCTTAGATAAATAAAAATTGGTATGATGCTAGCTAACATTAATTATAGATCTGTGCCCAAATTTCGTTTGAATCGGTAAAGAAAAAGGCGTTCAAATTGCATAATTAATTTTTTAAATCCGATTCTCCATACGCATGCGTACTGGTAACAATCTCTGTGCACGCGGAAGGATTACGTCACTTTGTCCTTGTTTTACTTGCGTACTGGAAGCAATCTTTGTGCATGCGCAAGCTAACAAACAAGGTCTTCTCCTGTTTTCTCCTCCGCACACGGAGCTTGCATTGACTACAGTTTGATAGAAAATAAATATTGCTAAGTTTTAATACATATGCATCTCTTTCAATATGATTCTTCACCTAAATATTTTACTATCAATATAATCTACAATGAAAAACCTTCTGATAGTCATTGAATTCTGGGTTACAGTAGGTTCGAATTTTGTATCCACGCAAGGAGAAGGGAAATGACAAATGTTTAAGAAGTATAGGAAAAAGTTTCGGGGAGGTCACTCCCGCTGGTTTATGTTTTATATTCTCAACACTTAAAATTTATTTAACAGATATAATGTTAAACTTCTTAGTCATCTTTCTTTTCTGCCACTTTATTTGCCTCTAGAGAAAATATAATTTTCGAATTTTGTAATCGAGAACGTAGTAGAAAGATATAATAACAGAACACGTTGAATACTCTGCATTAATACACTCTAATATTCAGGAATGTTAATGTATAGTAAAGTGTTAAAATAGAAATTTGGATTTGAATAAATAATTCTATTGAAGATGAAGCTAGGATATTTTTTAAACTTCAAAAAACTAAAAAAAATTATATTCTTTTGGCCTGGAGCAACAAAAGAGAAATTTGTCCATTTTAAACACTTTTACTTATTTTGTCTTGTTTCATGTTTTCAAAGATGGAATTTTATAACCCATTTTTCACCCTCTTCCTGATGTGCCAGAGTTTTGAAATTTTGTACACTTTCGGATACCAAATGGAAAGAGGGAATTTTAGCCTGAACTGCTACCCCACTCTAACAAACTTCTACGCCACACCAACGGCGAGTCGACGCCAGTCTGCGTATACTTAGGTATCAAGAAAAAAATATTTCTATTAAAATATAGTAGACTCTCGATTAACCGGGATGGTCGGGAAATGCTTCGTCCCGGATAAGCGAATATCCCGGATAATCCAATTTATGCAAATTTTGATGAAAAATGATAGAAAAAACAAAATTATTATACAATAAGAGATTAATAGTTTAATTAATACAAAAGAAAAAGAATTAACAAGAAATTTTAATGTTATTTAGATTTACAATTCGTGGAATTAAAAAGAAAAACAGAGATGTAGTTTACCTCACTGTTTTGTGAAAAATGAAATAATAGAAGTCCGTTTTTGTTTTTCATTTACTCTTCGACGAATTTATACTGCGCAGATTTCTCAATATCATTTTTTCTGCAAGTGTGCTTTCATCTTCTTGCTCCAAGTTATGAAGTAACGCCTCAGTGTGCACTAATGCGTCCGTGACTTAATTTTTGATGAATTACAAGACTTTCCTCATCACTTTCAGGACTTTCTTCGAAATACAAGTTACACGGGACACAATACCATCGTCGCTTAAAACATTCCAATGTCGAATCTTCGTTAATCCATTGTTCCACTGCTTCTTCACCCACATTTTTAGAAAAGTCTAACTAGAGTCTGGCTGGACGAGTCCAATACAATAGGAAGGGTTGAGAAGAATGCGGTCTTCCCGCACATTCCAACGACCGCAATCTGCGTTTCCTTTTTTTGGGGGGGTCGTCCCGGATAATCCGATCCCGGTTAATCGAGAGTCTACTGTACTTATATATTTCTGTAATGTAACTCATTAAAACATTCTCGTCAAAGATATGGTTTGGATTTATAGGTACATATTCCCTGAAAGCACTTGCAGCTTTACAAACATTGGGACAGAAAAAAGAGAGAGAGAGAGAAGGTACAAGATCTGTGCTAATTTTCTTCAATTAATTTTTATATATTGCCGCTTATTTTTGTTTACGTTTAAAAGCCGTTCTTGGGTGTATATAACATAAATATTTTATCAATTACGTGTTCAAAAACGTCTCTAAAATAAACAGCATGTAAAAATCTTCGACTGTACGCTAGTATTTCCTCACTTTTACATTAGGTGGGGTTTTCTTACTATCATTTGGTCCGCAAGTACTCACGAAAGCATAGCCGAATTAAGCCCTGTACGGACCTGTAGGCAATGCAACTTTGGTCCTCTTTCCTCCACCCCAATTTCCAAAACCAGGTGCTTTTATATATTTTAATTTAATTTCTATATTAACAATTTTTAATTAACAGATGTTATGGCAATCAAAAATAACAAAACATTTAATTGTGAGTCATCTTGAATAGAGCTGATTTCAGTAACTCGATTATAAAAAAATATTATCTATCCAATGATTTAACTTTTTAACCTTCTTTAATTATTTTTAACAATACTCTGTTTTAATTACTATTATTATTATTACTTCTATTGCAAGTTTGGGCCTCTTTCCTCCACCCCAAATCCCAAAACCAGGTGTTTTTTTTATATATTTTAATTTAATTTCTACATGAGCAATTTTTAATTAACAGATGTTATGGCAAATAAAAACAAGTAATATAAAAAAAAAAATTTAAGTCAATTCCTACTTAGGTCAACAAAGAAAAATTTTATTTTAGAAATTTTTTTTCTCCCATATAAAACTAAAATTAATTAATTAAATTTAATTAATGAATTAATATTTGAAAAAAACTCTATTAACATCAAGCATCATCCACCACAAGTTTTAAAAAATGTATTTGAACTTGAGTGGATGAACTCCTCCTGCAAATTGCACCATGAAATTCCTTATTGTTACAAAGCTATAAAGTCGTTTCCCTGAGATCCTAATTTTGGCGACAAATTTGGCGACCATTTTGGCGATTTGGCGGCAAAGTTGCGGGGCTCTAATAAATAAAATTAATTAATTCAATTTAATTAATGAATTAATATTTGAAAAAACTGTATTAACATCAAGTGTCATCCACTACAAGTTTAAAAAAATGTATTTGAACTTGAGTGGATGAATAAAAAGTATTTTATTAACGATTGAAAATTTGAACAAGATATATAAATAAATATATATAGGGAGAGTGCGAACTAATAGTAGGAATTGAATAACAAAACATTTAATTGTGAGTCATCTTGAATAGAGCTGATTTCAGTAACTCGCTTATAAAAAGATATTATCTATGTAATGATTTAACTTTTCAACCTTCTTTAATTATTTTCAACAATACTCTGTTTTAATTACTTCTATTTCTATCGTAAGAAGCGCATTTCTACTTTCACTTCGAGTCCCGAGTCTTTTCAGGGGAATACCCTTTTTCCAGTATATAAATCTCTCTGCGCATTGTTAACTGCCCTTTTTATTTCCAACATGAAAGCTGACTGCAACAGCGAGCCGTTTCGCGCGTATCTCTTCAATTCTGGTCATGGATATCCGTTAAAATATGATTCTTTTACCTATTGAAAAATAAACTGCGTTATCCTCTAAGAATGATTAAATCGAGATTTATTCATCTACTGTCTTTTCCTTGACGCAGATTGTGTATACCTTACTTTTAAAAATAATATTACATCTATATATTTAAAATAATTGGCAAAACCAGAGGGACATCCCCCTCCCCCCGCAACCGCTGGACGAGTTTCGACAATTTTTTATTTCATATGAAAGTTTGTGAAGTCTAGATATATCATCAAAGTTGTTAGGAAATTCTGCATTTTAAGCTAAGAAGCTTGCATCTTTTCTAAATTGTCTCTCGTACATTTACTCTAAGATTTGAAGCATTCTTTCTTTAAGATTTTCACGTCATTTCTTTGAGCTAGTCACTTCACTTGACATCCATATTAGCAGCTATTTAATCGGAATCGTATGACGTTGTCTATCCGATTCCCGCAGCTGATATGTAGATCTGATTATTAGCAGAGTATATATACGTGTCTCTACTATGTCATTTAAGAGAGAGAGAAAGAGAAAGAAAGGAGGTACGGTCTGTAGATCCTCTATGCATTCTCTCCTCGGAGAGACTTCAGTGCCATGTAAGTTGTTGCTGTACGTATAAGATGTAGGACGAGTATCAACCTTGTTAAATGGAAATGTGATCTGTAAATATGTTCTTAAATGTGGTCGTCTAAATAAATGTCTCTTTTAACTTATACGATTCGTCATTTCTAAAATGCTCTATCTCGTAGAAATTCCACTGCATGCAATAAGCCAGGACGCATTTAGTTTATTATCCAGCAGCTCTTCATAACTAGTGTTACTCAAGCTGCCTGTCTCTACTTTACGAGACTAACAAGTGATATTGGCAGACTCGCTTCCTGTGCCTAACAAAGGTCGCGTGCCCGCACCACCACCCTCCATTTTCAAGAGAAATCGAAAAAAACACACTACATTCTGTAAGGGGGAAAATGACAATTCACCAACCCCAACAATTGGACCGATTTCGACGATTTTTATTTCATACGAAAGCTAATGACGTCTAGATATGTCATCAATGGTCGCCTGCTCCCCACCACTCTCTATTTTCGAGAGAAATTGGGAAAATGTTGGCAGAGTTCCCCAATCCCAACCACTAAACCGATTTTGATAATTTTTATTTCATTTTAAAATGAGCTCTAGATATGTCATGAATGGCCGTTGTTTATTTTGTCTATTTGATAATCCGGACTTGCATAAAAGAAACAAATTCGGCTGATCGGATCAAATAATTCGTTTTAAGGATATTATATTTTTCTTTTCCAATCAAAAAGTAATTACAATCTGTCTTCCCATATTTACAGCCATGTCTAAAGTTGCGTTCCTACGGCCTGTCTTTCCATGAGTTTCGTCCGCTGTTCGCGTTATTTCCCGTCGTCAGAACAGTAAGAATCGATGTGGCTCGTGGGCTTGTAAGTGCATCTGTTGTTTCTCGCGTTATGGAGGTAAATAGCTTGTACGTCAAAGGAGGGAGGAATGTCCAGAGGGCGTCAGTGTATCCGTTCACTCGAGGGCTGCCTAGAGATTTACCAAGCCACGCGCTGTGGGAACGGCGTGTCTGTTCGGAATTCCACCGACCACAGTCCACAAGTAGGAACTTCGAGGTTTGCCAAGCCACACGCAAGGTATAGATCAGAAAAGTACAGGGTGTCAGAAATGTATCTTTACACTTTTAAAAAATACTTAAAAATAAATAAACAATGATATGCACTTACGGTTTTTTTATGTTCCATAAAGAAAATTTTTTGCAATGTTTTATTCCATGATTTCAGTGTGCGCACCATTAGTCGCGCGTAACACATCGAGTCTATACGAGATTTCTAACCACGTTCTATGAAGCATTGCAGAATCAACAGTCTGGATGGCCGCTGTAATTCGACTTTTCATTTCATCAGTGTCACAAATTGGAGACTGGTAAACAATGTTTTTCACGTATCTCCATAAAAAGAAGTCCAAAGGTGTTATGTCTGGAGACCTAGGTTGCCACGGTATTGGACTACCTCTTCCAATCCAACGCCTGGGGAAAACCTTTCGCACTTCCTAACTCCAGTATGGCGGTGCCCCAACCTACTGGAAAATGATATTGGGTTGCAAGTCTTCTATTTGAGGAAATGCGAAAGTTTGAAGCATGTTATTTCGGAAAAGAGAAAATGCCATATAATTCGATCATGCAGTAAACCACACCACAAACAGGGGTGTAGTGGAGACGTAACGCACCGGAACGCTGTTTCGGCACTGATTTTTTTTTACGAGAAATAAATAACAATGAACTGCAAAAACGTCCTTAAAACAGCGCGCTTTTTATCACAAAGGTTAGAGCGTTCCGGCACTGCTTTTAGAGCGACCTGGAACTGCTTTTAGAGAGTCTGGCACTGCTTTTAGAGCGTCCCGGCCCTGCTTATTTTGCTACTACACCACTGACCACACGCTTACTTTAGGACTGTCTCTTGCTTGCTCCAGTACGGCACAGTGGCGAATCCAGGGGGGAGGGGCTATCGGGCTACAGCCCCCCCGATCCAAGCCAGTATTCTTGATTTTATTTTACATCATTACACCCTGCTTTTTCTTAATTTACATCTTTAAGAAATAATAAAAACGTTTCAACATTACTTTCTGGCTTGACAGGCTCGACAATTTTCCTACTTTTGTAGTCATTCCACTTGTACTTGTATCTTGGACACTGCCGAAGACATTTTTTGGCTAGTTATTTCATTGTAATTTTTATTAAATTATCGAAAGTATTGTATTGTTTATTTTATGATTCTTATTGTCAGGTGAGTAAAGTCTGTAAAGTTAGAGTTTTGGTTTACTTTAGCCTTGAGGTTCGACATTCATCACGACGATACAAAGTTTTTATGACCTCCGTCCCGGCCCAGTCCCGAATCCTAGATTCGCCACTGATACGACATGAGGATTTTCTAATCCCCAGATGCGAGTATTGTGTCGATTTACAATACTTGATACGTGAAACGTTGTCTCATTTGAAAACGTTACATGTTGTAGAAAATGTTCATCATCATCCATTTTTTGTAACATTTCTTCTGCAAATGCTCGTCGTCGAGGCATACCATCAGGCTTTAACTCATGCAACTATTGAAGTTTATACGCATAAAGCCATAATGTTTTATGCACTACATCATACACAGTTGATCTCGGAATTTGTAAATGCTGGGGAGGCCGCGGTGGCCTAGTGGTAAGGTCTCGACTCCGGGACCGGAGGGTCGCAGGTTAGAAACCCGATACCACCAAAGATCCGCCGAGCATGGGGCCTGTTGCACGCTAAATCATACGTAGTGGCCAAACGTCCTCCCGTTGGTGTGGCGCGGAAGTTTGGAGAGGGGGTGCCAGCCCAGGCGTCGTCCTCAGCATGTGACCGCGGTTCAAAATTACAAGGTCCGTCCCTAAATAGCCCTCGTGTTGCTTCAAAACGGGACGTTAAGATAACCTAACCTAACCTTTGTAAATGCTGGGCCATGCCGCGAATCGATTTACGAGGACTACGACGAAGTTTATTGCATCGAAGCTTCTGCTAGAGCGACCAGATTTTGATTTTGGCAATACGCTGCTACCTGTCGTCATAAATCTTTCATGCCATTCATAAATTGTGGATCTATGTCTTGAAGGTGGACTTCGATTGTAGGTGATCCGTAATTCACTCTGTACCTGTGTTGCAGATTTAAAAATTCTATAAACCACGCTACAATTTGCGCTTGTTCTTGCGGTGAAGCCATTTTCAAACGAGAGAATTGCAAAACATTGACGTAACGCCATCTAGTTTACACTTCATTAAAAAAAATCTTTGATATTTGTTTTATGGAACATAAAAAACCGTAAGTGCATATCATTGTTTAATTGTTTTTTAATAATTTTTTTAAAAAGTAAAGATACATTTCGGACACCCTGTACTTTTGAGAAAATAAGCAAAATTTCGGAATTGGAATAATCAAAAATCAGACTTTCAGGCTTAGGAAGCTCGTCAGTAAAACCATTATGAATATTTAGAAGTGAAATCCTGATAGATCAATGATGGGCAAACTGCGGCCCACATAGAAGTTCTATCTGGCTCTCTGCAGATTTTAAAATAACAGTATGGAGATTTTATAACTATTAGAAATGCTACTTTTATAGCAAAATGTTATACAGTTGAACTTCCTTTGATGAACTTACATACATCGAAAATCTATGTTTATGGACGAGTTTTCTGTTTTACTTATTATGGATTGGCAGCATTTCCGCTATACCAACCGACTTCCAGTGTAATCTTCAAAATTTCAACACTCTGAAGAAGTTAATTCATGTTTAAAGTAGAGTTTTGTAATGTTATTGCTTAAGGATATTTTGAAAATATTAAATTTGTTGTATGGTTGCCTAATTGTTCGTTATCGCTCTTTTTGGCGACTTTTAAGTCTCGTTTGGCTGTTAATTTTTTAACAAAACGATTTAGCTGATTACTATCGTTCCACGTGGAATTTAGCCGTTTGAAAATAAAAAGAATTAAACGAATTCAAAGAACACAGAATTCAACGCTTTGTGTACTAAAGAAAGAACTGATTTGAATTTGGCGCTTCATGCAGTATCCGAAGGCATTTAGCGATTGCTTAAATCGGACGGTTACCGGAAAACGGTCTGCGACTCCAAAATAAGCAAAACAGAAAACTCGTCCGTAGGGTTACCAAAACAAAATAGTACGATTCAAAAAGAAAATGAATATCAATGTAGGAAAAAAATAATTAAAAGTAAATCATGCCTATTGCTTTTGCGCCTGCACCAGGCGGAGTTGATTTCACCAAAATAGGGGTAAGTGAGAAATGGAGGGGGGAGATATTTACATTTTACTTAGCGTGACCTAATAGTAAACTCCGGAAATGCGCTCATCTTACTCATTGCCTATCATCCCTTTTAGGAATAAAATCATCAAAAAGTGCTAGTCTTGGCATTTTGAAACGATCAGTAACAAAAAACTGCGAAAGAGCACTCTTCTTACGTATTGCACATAGGTGTAAAATCGTCCAAAAGTATTGTTTAGCAACGGATTCGGAAACACTTCGTTAATATATTCAACAATATATTCTGAAGTACTCGAACTGATTTTTTTTAGCTAATAAATCCTCGATTTGTTTATCATTAATTTGCTTTTACATGA
>BGPR01023413.1:390-16155 GCA_013235015.1 Araneus ventricosus | reverse complement strand
GCAAGGTTTTAAATTAAACGAGTCTGTAGTCACGAGTTAATTGTATTATTTAAATGAAACTCAATATTAGGTAAAAGCATTGTTCTTTATACAAAACAGAAAAAGAGAACATACTTACGGAAACAAACACGAGTGAATCAAAGAGTTCCAGAAATAACACTGTAAACTGGCAACAAATCGCATCACAGAACAGCGCTTGCAACGAGTGGACTAACACTATAAATCTTCCAGCAAGTCGCAGCATGGAATTATGCTGACATCGATAGAGATCTGCAGTCTTGATAAGGCAGAGTTAAGAACGGCATTGATGTGTTAACATCAAAAGTTGTTTTAATTTTGCTTTTGTAATTATATTTAGTTGATATTCTGCGAATACTTAAATCACACTTTTCTGATGATGAGTCGACCGATGTGGCTTGCGATCGTTGGAGATCGTTTGGACCACAGAGCTGGTCACGACCGATGTGGCTGCGATCGTATGGTATTCCATAGGTCACGAACTTTTTTTGATAGACCTGCATACTTGTATACAGGGTTTCCCAAACAAGTGGAACAAGCATTTATTTCCTTAAATATTGAACCTAGACATATACTTCCAATGACAAATTTTCACCAAATAAGGTGGAAATTTGTGTGAAAACACTTTACACTGAAGCAAAGTATAATTACTGCTGAGAAACGTATATGACTCAAATACAATATGATTCAAGTCATGATTATAAACTTTTGATGACAGGCGATACACACCTATAACCCGATAACTAAAATAACATAAATTTACGAGGTTGATGATGACATTTTTAAAGAGGTGAGCATATTGTTATTTTAAAGTGTACTTTTGACTCCATTTCATGGAATGAATTCTATGATATTTTTTGTGATATGAGAATAATAGGAAATATATTAATTTTTCAAATATTGTTAATTTTCGATATATTATATGTTTATCTCTTCTAAGTTAGAATTTATATTACAAAGAATTATGTATACCGTGTATACCATGATATTAATCTTTCTATAGCGGTTTCTCTTGTTATTTCTTAATGTTCTTGATATTTATGATGTAATCTTGTCTATAAAGAGTATGAATTCGTTCATGTCATTGTGATGTAATTGAAATAAATGTGATATTTAAATTAAGAAAGCTTTCTATCATTTCATTGTTCGAGTATTATTACACAAAGGAATGATTTTCGTTAATAATTCGAAGAAATTAGTTAGTTAATGTTTCTTGAAATATTAGATACAGAACAATATTACTGAAGTGAATGCTCAGAAAATAGAGGAAGAATTATAGTTGAATGCTTCGTTTACGTGGAGTTTAGTTATATTATTGTCCCGTTTTGAAGCAACACTAGGGCTATTTTAGGACGCACCTCGTCAGTTTGAACTGCTGCCAATTGACGAGGACGACACCTGAGCTGGCAGCCCCCTCTACAAGCTTCCGCGCTAGTCAAGCAGGGGGACATTTGGCCACGGTGTGGGATTCGGCGTGTACCGGATCCGCATATACGGCGGGTCTTCGGTGGAATCGGGTTTCGAACCCTCCTGTTTCGAGGCCAAGACCTTATCACCAAGAAACTGCGACCCCATCTAAAACGCGAGATTCATTGAAATCTCTAAGACTAATACTTTGGCAATTACGATTTTTTCTCTTAGTAAGCGAGAAAGAACAAATATAATTTTTTAGACATTGTTCAGTAAAATTAATAGAGTACCTTTCTATTAAATATGTCTGAAGTCATGGCCAACCATCATCCAAGCGAGGTTCATTTCGAATTCAGTCATCTTAAGAACACTCGGTTCGTACAAGCAAAGGTTAAAACCCCTCAATAACGTTGTCAGAATCATGGGAACTTCATAGCGATTTATGGATTAGAAGTACCTCTAGATTTCCAACATTCCGACATATACGGGGAATAGAAAGAGAAAGTATTGTAATCGTCGAAAATTCGACAAAGATATTTCATAAATCTCTATGATTCTGCCTGAATCTGAAAAAGACATTTTTGAAATGACATCTTTCTTGATATCCGTCGGAATGAGACTAAGATGAAATTTGGTAGGTGGCTTTCTCACCAAAATAGAAGATTTCTATCCGTTCTCAAACGAAATCCGCCAGGGAGAAGTCTGTCTGTCCGCTCGTCCGATTGCATGCGAACAACTCAAAAACGCAACCTGCTAAAAGGATTCAACCTGGCACACGGCTTTATCACCAAATTGTCAACTAGTTGACTGCCTGTGAGCCTGTCTTAGGCATGGTTGTCCCATGTCCATTTAACCGGTTCGGTTGCCGTAACGGCACCAGGAAAGGGGGCATGGGGCGGCGTTCTGTGTTAGGGATGGGAAAAACCTACCGGGTTTCAGCGAAAACTTTTTTTGTTTCGGTTAAGCGGTTTTTGGTTATTTTTTGTCCTGGTTATAACCGGTTATTTTTTAAAAATTTAATAACGGGGTAAAAAAGCCGGATCGGAAGATAGGCTCGATTTTAGGTTCTATGAGACCAAAATTTCCAAGTTATGAAGTTTTGAATTTCATCTTCTTAGGCCAATCAATGACAACCGCTTCCTCGAGGCGTCTGTTGGTTAGCGTATGACTGAAAGAGTCTTTATGAACAGACACATATTGGCCAATGGATTGATTTTCTATAAAAATAATATTAATAAAAAATTTTGTCTAGAAACAGCGTTTGTTTTTCCTTAAAAAAAAAACGAAAACCGGTTATTTCAAAAATCGGTTATTTTGAGCGGTTAAAATCTCCAGGTTAAGCGGGAGGGGAAAAAACCTGAATAACCGAAAACTGGTTATTTTCGCAATAACCGCCATCCCTATCTGTCTGTTTGTGAGCACGATAAATAAAAAAATCCATCGATCAAGGTGAATGAATTTGGTATGTGATCTTTACATAAAATGTTTAGATCTCTATTACTTTTTTGATCAAATAGGTCAGCGGAAAGAGGTCCAAAATTCACCGTCGATTTTCTACATTACACGACGTAATTAAGCACAAAATTCTCCACAAATCATTATCAGCTTCCTGTGATTGAGGTGAGCAAAAATCCCCTTTCGTCTTCATCAATTTTTAGTCGGTTCCCTAAATACTCACGTGACCGAATCTTCAATGTAAATTGTAAATTAAGCCATGGTCAAAGTTCAAGGAAAATCCATTCAGGCTTTCGGAAGTTATTCGAAAAAATCATCAATTCCAAAAGTGTTCACATTTTTCTATACCCCCTTGTAAATCATTATTTTGATATATTTTTAATTTATTATTATCACGCATTATTATTGTTATCATTATTACCACTTTTTTTCAGCTACTTACCAATCACTGACATGGGACCTTCCAGATCTAGTTCCAGGGTTTAGTAGGGTGCAAGTCTAAAATAAAATGGCATAGTTATTAATTATATTCCATTACAGAACCTTCCTTTATAGAAGCATAAACCCCGTAAGACGGAGCATAATCATTACCCAACATCTCATCTTTTGTTGAAGCTCGTAAATCAGTCAATATATTGCATTAATTCGCATGATGAAAAGCTAATAAAAAAGCAGTTTCCAAATTCTGTGGATCTCATTTCAGAATAAACTCTAAAATCTGAAAGCATTTCAAAAACTGAATAGAAACTTAACATAAAAAAATGTTGTGCGTGTAATTTTCGCAAATAAAATATTAAAAAATTGCATTTATCCTTATTGTAATTTCCCCAGAGCTAAATACTCGCACATTTCGAATTACACAATCTCATTTATTGTAATGAAATGTTTCCTCATGGAAATTAAACATGTATTTCCCCCCTTTTTATAGCTTATAAATATCTATTATCTTATAGTTAAATATTAATTAATAATCTCTTGCGCATGCAATGTGTTTCATTTCATATGCGTGCATTGCTACTGAAAACATTAATACTCTTTTTCATAGTTACAAAGAAGATTACGTAATATAATTTATAAAAAAGAAACGCTTTAGCCTATTTCATTGTTTTCTTTGAATTAATTTAATGTAGCTTACATAGATAACATAATAAAAAGGATTTTCGTCTTTCTACGAGGAATTTTATCGTCTCTTTTCAAAATCTTATTTATTTTGTCAATACCCTGTAATAAAACCAAATTTCAATTTATTACAAAGAGCAAGGAAAAGGGCAAAAGCACATACATAAGTTAATATAAAACAACATTAATCTCCAAAGAATTGTTGACTGCATGTGCAAAAGATTTATTAAAGTTTAGTTCCTCGACAGTATTAGCGAAATATTGTATCAATTACGTTATTATTATAGGACAGGATAATTAATTTTCTTATCCGTAAACATGTCCTAAAAATTAACGCTATATTTCAACATCATAATATCTAGGTTAGAATAATTATTTTTCCATTCTGTTTATTTTATCAGTTTTTCTGCTTCAATTCATGAATCATAAATAATATAAGACAACTAAAATAATATTTGCTTTTAATAAAATGAAGATATTTTAAAATTTTTCTCACTATCAAAACAATTAAAATTAAGTAGCACAAGTTTCTTATGTACATTAAAAAACCTTTAAGTAGATGTATATGGAGCACAGGGAAAATTATTTTGTTTAAGTGATTGGTTTGTGTGGACTATTAGCCATTTCTTCTAATAATACAAGCGTGCGTGCGTGTCTGTCTGTCTGGCTGTTAGTCTGCCTGCTCTACAGGGCTGACTGTTGAACCTACAGCTACGAAATTTGGCGGAAATACCTAATTTAGAGGGTGTGAATGTGCAACTGTAAGAGATTTTTTTTACCAAATCTTAATAAAAATTTGGTTAAATTAAAATCAAGCCAGATTTTTGCGTTTTCCCGCTATATCTTTAGAAAATATTATCTCAAAAAATTGCTTTTTAAACCATTTTAAAATTCAAAAAGTGTCAAATTCTTTCAAGTATTTCAATTTATCCTCCGTACAATTTTTCCCCGATTTTACAAAATTTTTAAAAACTATTTTTTTACGATTTGCGACACTACTTTTCATTGTTGGAATGAAAATCAAAATACAGTAAAACTCCTGTTAACCGAAACCTGGGTTATCTGAAATGCCTCTGAAACGGCAAATCCAAAAAACACGTACTGAACTGCTCGGAAATAATCGCGAAGACGAGAGCTAGCTGAGAGATGAACACCCGACCTAAAACTGTAATTTTGATTTTAATAAAGAACATAAGTGTAGACTACAAAGTGAGTTCTGAATTCGTATTACACCGAAAATATTTCAGAATTACGCACTATAATTAGATACAAAATAGTAATAGATATTCATGGCTTAACCGAAAAAGTCGTTATACGAAAGAGCTACCCCCATAGTTCGTTTAACAGAGGTTGTATTGTATTTCAAACAGCAAAACGATTGTACTCACCGTTACAAGTAGAATGTTTAGTAGAATAAAAATCTGATACGATGTTTAGTAGAATAAAAATCTGATACGATGTTTAGTAGATTAAAACACTGATACGATGTTTAGTAGATTAAAAATCTGATACTATGTTTAGTAGATTAAAAACCTGATACTATGTTTAGTAGATTAAACACCTGAAATGGCACGGTCATTTTACCTTTATCATATGAGCATGAACTGATTCCATTTCTATGTTTAATACAAGATGTGAAAAATTAAAAGTTAATTTCAGGAAACCAATGTGGTTTGGGGAGAAAGGCTATTAATGCATTAGAAACAACAATTTAGTATGTAGAAGATATTACACGAAATAACAAAATCAGTTCTATAATTCTGTTGGTTATGGAAAACATCTTTAATAGTGCTAGATGGAGCGACATAGGAACGTTGCTAAATAATATAGTATCCCTAACCAGTTCTAAGATTTTATTAATGTTTCGCGAAACCGAAATGTAATTTCAGTAAACGAAAACGGACCTTTGAAGCACAATGTTGGTGTTTCATAGATTTCTTGTGCAGTGCCAATTCCTTGGAAATATATTTAATGCCCCGACTTTTGCTTGAAGTTTAGGTCCGGACTTAATCCGGACCTAAGGTCCGGAAGATAATTTTAAAGCACCGAAAGGTTCTTCGCGTCATTTTTCTCACATTTAAATAACAGCTTTGATGAAGTTCGAAAAGGGGGCTGAATATTTTAATATAAAACTCGGTCTTAAAAGCTCCAAATTTACTATATCTAATGGCAGAAAAATATTACACACAGTCGCAAAAGAAAGCTTTTTACAAATAGGATTTGTAGAACAAAAAGGATTAAAATATTTGAAGCTGATTCTTGATCCAAACTTTTTATAGATGGCTCATTCCTTTAAAAAATATCTACAACATTTGAAAAACAAGCAACTTTCAGGAATGCATACATCAATAAGATCATTTTAAAAATTAATAATTTTCAATAGGAATAACTAACATTAAAACAGCTTTTGAGTTTCACCCTTTATACCGCAAAAAGAAATAATTCGTGTGATAACCTAATGTGTTTAACTTAATTCGTTATTGAGGACCGTGAAATTTCAAATAAAAGATTTCAGATATCTCGAAAAAAAGTTTTTCTATTTTCTCTTTTCTTAGAAAATTGCAATGCAAATTGTTTTCACAAATATCTTCAAAGAAAATTCTCAGAAATTGTATCGCATGTGAGATGAAAAGGAATTTTTAAATGAATTATTCTTAGTTGCAACGAAGTAAAACACACTGTTACTGTTTTTTTTTTTTTAGTTTAGCTCCTTTAGTTCGATGAAAGGCATATTTATTCATTTTGAAACAAATTTTTGTTCAATTACAGATTTAGATATTGATTCTTAAAGGTAAAAAGGGAAGTTAAAAAAATTTTCAGGATTCAAGAATAATTTAATGAGTGAAAAAAATAGTACGATCAACAATGGAACACAAATAATAATTATTACAAGTGCTTAAAATCAGGACCGGCTTTTAGCCGATTGGGGCAATTGCTCCAAATAGTGCCCCGCGCCAGAATTCTATCTACTTTCGGCACAGTTCAGTGATGTAACTAGAGTGGGGCAAGAAGGGAACATGCCCTAAAACCATTACAAAAAGGAGCAATATTGTGTGAAAGAATTTATAAGACAGATACTTTTTTCCCTTCCTCTCTTGTATACGAAATGTAAGAAGGAAAAGTATTGTGATAGCGAACTTCGAGGTTTGAATGATTCAAAACGTTTTAGATTGTCTTTAGCCCTGAAAAAAAGTTTTTGGAATTATGCTTCTTTGTGATTGCGACAACTGAAAACCGAGCTGGACAGATGGAATTTACTTTGGAGTCATAACACCAAAATTGTAGATTTCTAACGAGTTTTGGACGAAATTCAAACGTTTGTCAGTCGGTGCTCCCCTGTGCATGTGGGCACGAGAACTCAAAAACGCAACAAGCTAGATAAATTTGGTGTATGGCTCTGCAACCAAAATTGAAATTGTTCTGTATCAAATTTGGATTTGAATTTGAAGAAGGGAAGACGTACAAAACGCGGGCTCGGTTTTCTTGCCTTTACTACGAAGCACCAAACGCTTCAAAATGTATACGGATAAGAGAAATTTGAGGGGAAAACATTCTTCCTGACCCTAATTCCTTTGATTATTAAAAAGTGAAAAAAATGTTGATCAAAATGTTTCCAATTGGGCCTCGCACATCCTAAGGCCGGCCCAGCCTAAAAAAGTTATAAATTATTAATCATGTTATGCAAAACCTTAGGTTAAATGTTTCAATTCTTTATAATTTACCATAATACTGGGGGTATTTTATTACTTTAAAGAAGCTCTTCTTCATTAGGCAGAAATAATATTGGCAGATTCATTACTTTCATCAAAAAGTAGTACCTTTTAAGCAGCTTTTATTTTACAAAACTAACTAAAATTAGTCAACTCTAATTGATAGAAAATTATCTATGTTATATAAATTTTAATCCTGTTTCATGAAAATTCAGTCATTAAAAATATGAAAATAATAATTTAAATTTAATAAAAAATATGTTCAATTTTTCTATTTATTTTTTATTTATATATAACTTTACTTTTTGCAAAATACAGTACATCATTACTTGATATGTATCAGTAGTTTAATACACATAATTTAAATTGGATTTTTTTTAATTTCACACTCCAAAAATTTGCAGGTTTAATTAATTCTATTAAGGTTTTCCTAATATCTGGACATTTTAATTAGTTTTAATTAATTTCTAAATTTTGAAAAAATAAATTATTTCATTAACCTAATTATTACTAAGCAACCCTTTCTTAGTTTAATTAAAATGAAACTAATTAGACATAATAGTATATTTTAATTTGAAACCTGTTTTTTAATAAAGCAAAAGTTTAAGCTGGTGGTTTTCTTTCGTAAATCAAAAAGCCGTTCAGAAATTTGACGGATGATTTAAGAAAAAATGATTCTGTAACATATACAAATAAATTGTTAATACATCTAGATTACGTTTTTCATTTTCTTTTGTCCTCACTGGTTTGTGACAACGTTTTTTAAGCTTGTCACGATTTTTATTTGAATAATTTGTTGATATTTATTCAAATCTTAATAATTGCACAATTATAAAATCATGTAGAAAAGTTGCATATCGTCGCTTAACAAGCAACATTACCTATCTCAATTTTTTGAAATTTCAAACAGGAAGAAGATACTCACTTTTTCGTAATCAGTAGCAAATATTTCTAAATTCTTTTAGCATCTGATATGAATATGAAGCCTCATGGTCCAACCAGATGTGAAAAACATTTCAGAAATATTCGTCATAGGTTCCGAAAAAATGAGTATTTTCTTCCTCTTTAAAATTTCAAAGAATTGAGATAGGTGGAGTTGCTTCTTCAGCGACGATATACAGGGTGTTCACAAATTAGTTGCGAAAAAAGAATGGTTTATTATGCGTATTTTTTTGGTCAAACATGACAGTGAACAATATTATAACATAGTGAAATACACAAAGTTTACCTTTTTCACAAATGTTCGATGTAGCTGCTTTTCGTTACTCTGCAAATGTCCCATCGGTAAATTAGTTCTTGTGAGATGTTAGTGAGCATAATCACACCCATCAAACCGAGCGCAGTGGTGATTCGTGATTTCAATACACTGATCGAGTGGTGTAAAGTCTGGAGATCGTGCTGGCCATGGAATAACACCTCCGCGACCAATCCAAACTGGTACTTCAGCATTGAGGTAAGAAGTCACCTCATTGTGGAAGTGACACGGCGCGCCGTTTTGTTGAAAGACGAAACCTTCATGCATTGTTTCTTTCAGGATTGGCATCATGTAAATCTGAAGCATGTCCAGGTGTACGAATGAAGTAACAGTCTTTTCAGAAAAGAAGGATGGGCCAAACTCATTAGAAGAACTTACGGCACAAAACAGTTTACGTTGGGACTAACCCTTTCATGCTCGTAGATTGCATTAGGAGACTCGGGTCCCCATATCCTGACGTTGCGGATAGATCAGAAAGGTTGCGCCATCTATCCGCAAACATGGGATACAATAACACTAATCTGCATTTGAACCGGTAATTTAAAATTCATTCGCACATTATTCACTTACAAAATTGCCCAACTAATTTGTGAACACCGTGTATATCTTTGAGTTCGTTCTAGCTTTGCGTTTAAATTTCGAATGTCGTTTATTTCGCCTCAAAAAGCAGTCATAAAAATAGGTAACTTTCTTTTCACTTTTTATTACCAATGAGAACATGAAATGCATAATTGGTTATTACTTTCTACTGAAATATAAAGCCTTATTCCAACGGCGTGTGGCTTGGCCAAATTTGGAGTCGCTCGAGGTTCACATTTGTAGATTGTGGTCGGTGGAATTCGATCAGACGTGCCTTTCCTACGGCGCGTGGCTTTGCAAATATCTCGTCAGTGCTCGAGTGAACGGATGCAATGGCGCCGTCTGGTCCTTTGATGCGCGAGCTATTTACCACTACAACGCGGGAAACCACAGATCCACTTACAAGCCGACGAGCCACATAGTTTCTTCGCGTTCCGACGACAGGAAATAAAGAGAACCGCAGACGAAACTCGCGAAGAGACAGGTCGTTGGAACGCAGCTTAAAGCTACCAAACAACGTTTTAAAAAATGTACAATAAAACTTTTCTAAGCGGCCACTCCTACAAAGCGATCACCCCTCTCAACAGCCACCTTTGTTTGGTACGGAATTTATGACTCATAGACAAAATGTAAAAATAAACTCTCGGAAAGGCCACTCAAACCCCTCTCAGCTGCCAGGTTGGAGACTGGTTCAACCTCAATGAAATACATTCTTTTCGTCTCACTGACTTTGGAACTTTTATTATGGGGAAAGAAAGGAAAGAAAGAACAAAAAATTCATATTCTCAAACAGGGGTGGCGCCAGTGGTTGGCCAGGGTCCCCCTCTCGGGGATGATGTCGGGGAAAATTTTTGTACCCAGTTCACGCAACGAGGTTCAACTAGTAGAAAATTTAAGATCTGGCGAAAATTTGATACCAATTTCATTACACCCCTCTCCCGTACAGCAGGTCTTACCCCCTTTCGGGGAGACTCTAGCTCCACTCCTGTACTCAGAAACAACACCGGAAATCAGATCGAAATTTATCATTCCTTCTCCCAAAGTGAAGAGAAAAGTGAGCTTCTGCCTCAATAAGGGCTGGATATTCAAGAGTGCTTTGCAGTCGCTGATTCTTTCTCTGACATAGAAGCTGCTGATATGAGTTTCGATCTTCAGCGAATGAAACATTCAGCTGAACAGACTTTAGCAGAAATAGATGATATTATCGCTCATTCCTCAACAATTACCGACGAAACGATTTGGGAGTTATTTTTCAATTGAAAAAAATGAAGAAACTTATCTCTGAAAAAGTTGAAAGATCCAAGCCACCACAAAATTTTATCTTTTTTTTTCAAAAAGATCAGAAATTTTTCAATCAAATGCTTTTTTCTTTTGGTGATTCTTAAATTCGCTTGTCGGCAATAACGAATTAGGGCTTGTTTCACCCTTCATGTAAGGGGCTAGCGTATGGTACAATTTCGGAGAGGCGGCATATAGAGCACTCCAGGTCGTTTTTTCCACCCTCTGCTTCATATTTCTACCCCCTTCTCTAGTTTATTATTTTAATCGGTTCAGGAACCATAATAAAGAGAAAAAGAATGACAGATAAAATAGAAAAAGACAATTTATTCGGCATATGTTGAATAAATAAGCACCTCCCTCGAAAGGGCTCCAACTTTTCGTCGATCGTGAGTTGGTCACCAGATGTATAAAATTTCTGGCCGTTTTCAGTGAAAGAGGCGAAAACTCTTCTCACTCTAGCTAAATTATCAGTTTTTCTGCGGGTGTCCGTCATGTCTTTGTCTTCGAATCTGATGGCACAGCACAAGTTTCTGGCGTACAAAATTTGCCGACGTTACGCGAGCTAAAAAAATGCTAAGATTGGGACTGAACGAATCGGCAAGATGCATTGTACTAGAAGGCTGCTCCAATTTGGTTAGAGGGAGGGAGAGGGATCAGGGTGGAGCAATCAAAATTTCACAGCAAGAAATAACTCATTGGAGCAGTCTATACGACAACCCCTCCCACTGAAGGTTAAATAAGTATTTTGTACTTAAGAAACCTCTTTAGAACGACCACCCATTTGAGTGACCAATTTTCCTTGGAACGGAGGATGGCCGCTGTAGAGCGGTTTCACTGTATTTACTATACTTAATTCTGGACATGCTGCCTTCAATCCATGAATGTACTAAGTGCAGCATCCATTTCACTTAACTCTCTGCGGACAGGTAACTTCTCAGAACACTGACATCAGGTGGCGCACTTTATGAGCCATCTCGTTTCTTCGAACTCTACGCTTATTTAATTACACATAACTTTATTTTTTATGGTATAATAAGATTAGAGGTTGAATGGATGGATGATACAAACATTTGTGTTCGAGTTTGAGTCTCTATATTCTTCGTCAACTGGATTGTTCTCCTAGTCAGTCTCAGAATCTGTTTTTAGGGTCGCTGTACTCGGTCTCTTCTCCATCGAGATATAATGCATCAGATTTGACGTCAGCTGCTATTTTCTTCATTAGGGGGTCTATTCTGGTACCCCCGGTTGGGTTGGGAGTTGGATTGGGTTGGGTTCCGTTGTTAACGTGCGGAACCCAACCCAACCGGGGGTACCAGAATAGACCCCTAATTCTTCATTACACATCCGAATATTGTTCTGTAGGGATAATTTCCAGCCGTTTCGTGATAGCCGGATTGGGTTGTGGAGAGCGTTTCATGTACTTTCAGGTCCGATCAGACAGAACTGACTGATTCATTGTAAGTGGAAACTATCGGAACAGGTAGGAGTAATATTATACGAGTTAGATTGGTGGAGAGCTGTCTAACTTCAATAGTTTTTATTCAACTTATGATAAATGGATAATGGAGCACTTTATACGCCGCACCTGTCCGCAAAGGTTTAGTGACCTTACCGAATAACAAATAATATTCAATAATGAAGAAAGACAGAAGGATTAACATGACAACCTAACCTGCCAATCGGATTCGTTGAAAATATTATGTGCATTATTAATATTTGTAATACGCAGCATTTACTGATTACCAAATCTAAATTCAAAAAAGAAAGATATTTACCGATTTATTTTCATTCGCATTGCCATTCAAGTGCCACCAAAATATTAAGTTTACTTTTAACTGCAATTTTCTATAGCAGTAGTAAGAAACCGTAAAAAATAAGCACTGATCTTTAACTTCTTTTGGAATTGGATTGGGAATATAAGTAAATCAGTAAATCAGAATGAATCTCAAGTGAAATAATAAAAGAAAATGATCGTACTATTCTACTTCGCCATGACGAAAACTGGGCAAAATATGGTCTTTATTAAATGCTTTTGGTCTTCATGCTATAAAAATAAGTCTGAAACATGAAAACCTAGATTGGAGATTCTATTACTGATCCTTCTGGGGAAAAAAGAGATGTGTGAAAAACACTATTACCACTAGTTCTCAAAAATTCTATAGAGGGCGCCACTGAAACCTACCGAGTGCAAACGTAATTTTGCACTCGGTAGCATTTTTGCACTTTTTTTCAATTTTTTTAAATTGATAATTGAGAGCTTTAAAATTGTTAAAATATTACATTGTCATCAACACCTAATAAATATACAAAATTTCAGTGAGTGAAAAATCGATCACAAAATTCCAACCTTAGACACATACGCACAAGCATGAAACATTTCGAACTTAGTAAAAGCGTTTAATAAAAATAAGTAATAACAGAGTTTCTGCTTTGAGTCATATTTCAATAAGAATAAATCTTTTTTGTAAACATAGGTGAAATGAATTAATGCTGCAGCAAAAAAAAGCATTCACAAAGCAGAACTGAACATTTATGAATTGGGCGTAATATTAATAAGAAAAATATGTGACGTGTAATATTTCTAGGAGAGGAATGTAAATATAAAGACGGCGAAGATAGAATCTTCAGTACAAATATTTCATATAAACCAAGGACAAATTTTAGCTGAAGTAATACGATTCTGCGTGTCTCTTCGTAATCTAATCTTTCAGGCTTCTCAGTATTGTGTTACATTTTTACAATTTCTCTGAATATTAGAAATTCACAATATTTTCTGACATCTGATGCATACAATGAATGCTGCAGCAGCTGGTTTACAGCTAGTGTTTGCTCCATAAATGTAATATAGAAAAGGCAATTGAAAATGCTTCGGTGCGTCTGAAACATTTGCAGATTTTCTTTAATATTCTTTCTTATTAAACAGGGCGCATCATAAACGCGTTAAAAATCACTTAATTTACATCAAGATGAAATTTTAGGATATTTTATGACAGTAAATATTGTTTAACCACTTAACTGATTTGTTTGTATGCCAAAGTGCATCGAATCAACAAATTTACATACTGTTAAAAGAATCTTTCTGTGAGTGTATGGTGTAAACAGTCCAACACGCAGGATAATGGAGAATGAAAGTTTATTCACAAATGTGTGAAGAAAAACACGTAGCACAGGTAACAGGAAACAATAGATCTTGCACAAATTAGCAACGTAAACAGAAAACAATTCGCAGGTAATGACAGTTCAGCACTCTGAGATTTAGCAACACAAACAGTCAGCAAATCACTAATAACGACAATAACAGCACTTTCAATAGCGCTCAGCTCACCGCCTTCCTAGCTCGCACTGCAGACGAAACTCCAAAGTCTTTCCAGTGGATCAACACACACTACTCAATACCGCTCGGCGTCTAACAGCTTACTAGCTCGCACAGCGGATATAACTCCAAAGAGAGATTCCAAAGACGTTCGCAATCCAAGGCGATCTCAGTTGATCAACACGTTTCAAGTCGATCAACATTTACTCACTCCATGATCCAAGCGCACTCCTTATGTAGTCTCCTCGACAGGCCGTGAGGTCGCATGGAGTTTTCTCGTATATTCAAGTGTATTTTCTTTCCTAATGGGGATATCGAGAAAAGGGTCGAATTTTCTGGAATCATCGATTTGTCGCCAAGTTCGCAGCCAAGAGTATCCCATACTTGCCCCTGTAACACTCTCTTCCCAACCATAAGACTCACATTGCTGGGAGGCGACTTTCCATGTTTGTAACAATACTTATAAACTAAAATTAACACGTTAGTGGCCACGACTCATTTCCGAAAGTCGAACCATCTCTCTATTTAGATGACTCCTTCTCTGCTATCTCTTAAGGGGAGGAGGGGTAATATGAATAGATAGCGGGTATGGATCGTATTTGATCGCCGTGTGAATCGTATTTGATTCAAGAGGTCATCAACGTGTTAAGTTATTCATACTCGATACGAAAATTACGTCAAGACAACAAACTTCTGAAGCGTTATATGGTCCTTTTATTAAATGAAAACACTTTTCCAAAGCAGAAGATATCAACTTCACTAGATAGTAGAGAAAAAATAGTTAAGTGGTTCATAATACCTTCGGTTTTTTTATACTAGATAAAACAGAGAAAAACTGCTTCGATATATTAAAACTTTAAAGGATATTATTAAAGGGCTTTTCATTTTAAAAAGCAAGAAATTTATAGATAAAAAGTCGTTGCAAAAAATTCATTATTGTATGTTTATTTGATTATTAGAATTAAGTCTTCCTGTAAGTTCTTTTAAGTATTGATCTATTTTGGTATTTTTCCGGGTACAAATTCTGCCTTAAAGCTTTTTAAAGGTCTGTAATTTTATTTATTAAAGTTAAAATTTTATATTTAGCAATAATTCGTTAAATTTTATAAAACGCATACATGATTACACGTGTACAAAAAGCAGTTGAAATTTCGTCCTAATTCAAAAAAAATCTCAAAGAAACATTATTTTTTGCAGTTTCACTAAGGAAACCCTATCAGCTTATCACCAATGACGAATTTATCTTCCATATCTGTTTTTAAGATATGCATAATCTTTATTCTTATTTTGAGATTAAGTTAAGTATAAAAATCGTTTAGTGAAAGAAATATAAAATTCCTATCCACTGCCAAAAAATGTATTCAAAGTGACATCTTGCATTCGCTGTCCTTCATTATTGAGTATCTTCTTTCAAGAACTGAGTAAAGAAAATTTAGAATATTCTTTTCGAAGAGGATATTTTAATTTTTTTCTGTATCTCTATTGAAATATTCTCTCCAAGAACGAATTAAAATTCTGAGCACGTCTTTTACAAAGAGAATTTATTTTTGGAAGCTATGCGTTTCAAGAGAGCTTGTAGATTCGAGATCCTTTGCCGTAAAAGTGATCAATTCATCAATGACCAC
>BGPR01023412.1:0-15967 GCA_013235015.1 Araneus ventricosus | reverse complement strand
TTTTGCTAAAACGTATATTTTACTAGATTCTATAAACTTTTGGGACAGAGTGTATAATTAGATACAAAATAGTAATAGATGTTCATGTCTTAACCGAAATAATCGTTATCCGAAACGACTTCCTCCCTCCTTAATTTCTGTTAACCAGGGATGTATTGTATTTTTAAAAATTAGCCGCCTTCCTCGGCCTGCTCGTTTTCAAATCATATCAACAATAAAATTTACAACTTAGGAGAGAGTTACCGTATTTCGACCGTCATCTATGCAGGAAATTACCCGTAAAGTATAATTCAATCACTGTAAGAAAATGTAAGAGCTAGATTAATTAATCTGTTTGGCGATAGATGGAACCACAGTTCTGCTACAAGCAGCGCCATCTTTTGCCCTAACAAAACTGCACTGCTCGCTGAGAGCAAGAGCAGCACACCGCAGAAACTCCTCTGTTGACCGATCAGTTTTGGCGCAGTTAAGCCGCCCGATCTCCTGGTTGTAAGTAACCATGACCCGTCTAACTTTTCCTTATGGCTCTATAATATATAATCTCTAATTATTAATCTCTAAATCTTTAACCCGTAACATCTATCCCTGATTAATCTGCTCACTAGTAAATATGACTTCATATAAATTCTCAGCACTCCATTAAACCTTTCTGTGTACATATATCTCTTTCCCCCTTGTAAATTCTCCCTAGTGTTTTAATAAATGTTTTTGTAATTAACTTGAAGTCTGCTCGTTTATTCTAAGTAATATTTTGTTTCAAATTTTAACGTATTAGAACCCTTAAAATTCCTTAGACATAAACCCAAACTATTTACCCCTTATAGGTAACCCCTTCTGTGGGCATTTTGTTCGTTGAGCGGAGTCCCACATCTATATTGGACCTTTTTTGTAACCTCAACTCTATTAAATAATGGGACCGTAAAATAGGTAACTTATGTTGAAGTAAATGTGGTTTATGGAACTATTGTCTTATAGAAAGCGCTATGTGTCTTGCAGTTAGTAAACAAGTGTTTATATTTAGATGCCATCAATTAAATATTTTAAGAAAATAACTAATAGTTTAACGCTGTTTTAAAGTAAGTAGCAAGAAATGTTATTATACCCTCAGAAAAGAAACTTCTCTGAAATTTATTCCAATACTTTTATTAAAATAGTTTAAAGATAAGGGTAGGTGATTTTTTTTGTTTACCAAAAGTTGCTCGGATTTGACCATAAAAGTTGCCTGAATTGGATTGCTCATATCAAATGGCCCCTTATCTCGAACTAGGGTAATAGCCCAGAAAGCCGTTATAATAACTATTAGACCTCATAAACTGGAAAAGAAACAAGCCAAAGAGAAAAACGTTACAACACAACAAAAAGACTTTAAATACATCAAATGTTAGTTCAAAAAGAACAAAAACTAAGTCTACATGATTTTGTATCATATCTGCAAGAAAAAAAGGGAGAAGAAATGATACAGCTCATAAAATGTCATACTTGGGTTCGTACATTGTGTACTGATGGGAATTTGAGAATCAGAATATATATTTGGTTTAATTTTCTATAAAGAAATTGGTATTACTCAGTTTCCAGTCAACGTCCAGTTTAAAAGCAACACCAGGACTATTTTGGGACGGACATCGTGATTTTGAACCGTGGGCGGATGATCCCACCTCCAAGCTTCCACATTTCACCAATGGAAGGACATTTGATCCTACGTATGATTTAAAGCGCAACCGGTGACATAATACAGCGTATCTTTATTGGAATCGGGTTCTCCGACGTCAAAACTGAGAACTTACCACTAGGCTACTGTGGCCTCAGTTGGTGTTTCAATTTATAAAACCAGTTTTTCAGTTTGGGAAACCAGCTTCTTTAATTGGAGGTATGACACGATTTTAAAATTGCTACGTTTTACTACATTAAAACCATATCTTAAAAAGTTAATTGCATTATTTTGAGGATAAATAAACTACAAAAAATTCTACTACGTTTATATTAAAATAACTTTTCTGTCACTGTGCGTTAAAAAATGTTTTGGTGGTCCATATGCGGCAACCTTCCCGTATTTAAATTTTGGCAATCAAAAAAAATTAATTGTTCGAAAAGATCAAGAAACAAATTGGAAAGTTTAAAAAAATCGTGCATAGGAAATGTATCAGTTTTTAAAATAAATTTGGATCATAAAATGTGAGATATAATGAAGATTATTTTTGATTTTGCTAATGCCTTCTTGATTTGTTTCAAGCGAAGACTGCATTTAACCAAAACTGATCCAAACTGCTTCTTAGAAAGGTAAATAAATAAAATATAATAAGACTAATGTTATGGCTCTGAATTAGTCATAGGAATTTCATAACAGCAGCAATTTTCCTAATTATATAATCTTAACTATTTCTGTTATAAGTTTGAATAGCTTAATAAAATTAGAAAATACATGCATATCGAAATAAAAGCATTTTAAAACTTAGTGAGCAAGCTAGAAAAAGTAGGTTGCAAAATAACGTACGAACACAATAATGATAAACAGCAAAACAGCTGCACCGCGAACAGCGCCTTAAAGCAATAGTTTGTGCTGAAGGCAGGTGGGAATACCTACATCAGTGAATATGTGAAAATGCCACAGTAAAAAAAAGTAGTATTTCTAGAGTTATTTGCTGTTCTAAGAATATGTTTGTCCAAATCTGACTGTTGCGCCATTAAATCCAACAAAGCAATAAATCAACCTCTCTTAATACTGTCTCAAGAAGTATTTTTAATTGTTTTTAATGAAAATGAAAAAACTCAATCGAAATGTTGAAGATAATTTAAATATTTCGTGGAAAATTAAATAAATTAATGCACTGAACAAAGCTGGGGGTTCGGCCTTAACACGATCCGCCCGCATAAAAACCAATCCCACTATAGGCGCCTATGGGAATGTCTTTTACCACGCCAAGTTGATCACTGTGCCCGCTAGGGCTTCCGTGTTTACTTTGATTGGCGCGAAACTGAGATTTTTCTTCATCGTGTTTTGAAAACCATCCATCTTTATTTACAATTAACGACTAATAACAAATTATTTTCAACTTTAATTCTTGCTCATATTAAGCACATTTGTAAGCATATATGTATTTGAATATTTTTCTAACTTATGCATATTAGATTATTTACTTTAGCAAAGAATTATACACTATATACTTACAACAGATTATACTAATAACAGATAGCATCTTTCGGTCGTCGAAATAACAATTAATAAAAAAAAATTTTAAATCAATTCCTATTTAGGTCAGCGATCTACACGCTTCGTCACTGACAAAAATACATGAAAAAATGACGCCTTCGTGAACATACCAGAAAACAAAGAATATTAAGTCTAGAAGCTGGCAAACCTAGCTCCATCTATTGAAAAAAATTCGAACCAAACGACTCAAGGCGACATATGCTTTCTCCCATATAAAACTAAAATTAATTAATTAAATTTAATTAATGAATTAATATTTGAAAAAACTGTATTAACATCAAGTGTCATCGACTACAAGTTTAAAAAAATGTATTTGAACTTGAGTGGATGAATAAAAAGTATTTTATTAACGATTGAAAATTTGAACAAGATATATAAATAAACATATATAGGGAGAGTGTGAGCTAATAGCAGGAATTGAAAAAAAACTTTACAAAGCATTTCTCGCCAAAAAAAGCGATTTATCTCTAAATATTGGCATCGAAAACACTTCCCATAGGCGTCTATAGTGGGATTGGTTTTTATGCGATCCGCCCTTGCTTGTGCATAGATAGAGTTGCCATACGTCCCGTACAGACGGGACTGTCACCGTATTTCACTACTCAGTCCCGTATTAGTATTTGTCCCGTTTTCTCACGAAACTCTGCGTTATTGCAATTATAAAATGACTTGCGTCCAATTTCATAATTATGTGAAAGAAGAAAATGATATAATTAAGAAAGTAAAATCAACTCTAAAATATGGCTGGTCTAAAAAGAATTAGCCTCGCATCTTTTTTATTATTCTTATTAAATTGCTTAAATTTTATTGATTTTTTATCAGAGTAAAATAAACCATTTCCTACTAACTTTTTTCATGTTTTATTCATTTAGCACTTAAACGTCCCATATCAATGGTTGGCAAAACCATCTATGCATAGAGCAAGTTTCTTTTTCTTAAACAGTAGGTAGTCGGAAAAAGGCTGAAATTTCACCAAAATGACTTCTATAAAATTATACAATAACAATTTAACGTTTTTTTGCCCAAATATAAATATTTATATCTTCTAAGGGAATGTGTAAATAAATTAGTATTATATACAAATAGGTTTGAATACATATCTTCCTACTTCAAGTGCTTAGAGGGTCACACTATAAACTTGTTTTTTTGTAAGAAATTTACAAAAAAATTCTTATGTTTTTCTTAGTCTAACGTTTCCATAAACTGCAACATTCTTGTTACACTGATTTTGTTATGTATCAGGCCTTGATATAATATCTGTTCATTCGGAAAACGTTCCAAAGAAGCTTTAACCACCATTTAAGAATGAATATCGCTAGAATACTTCCAGAAATTTCTAACATTCTATACGAATACCATGTAATACCTACAGAATTTATGCATTTTCGATCTATTTTCGAATAAGATTGAAGTTTTTAAAAGAATTGAAATTATAAGGACTTTTTCGAGTAGAAACAAACAAACAAAAAATTAAAAATAGCCTTATGAATTAAACAAAAAGATTATTCTGTATGGATAAATAAAAATGGGAGATAAAAATTTAGTAATAGTTAAAAGTCTTCTTAGAAGTATTCTGTTATTAAAATTTATTAAAGAAGATTAATAATCTAGTATTGGTTGTGAAAAACAGGGTGTATAATTAAGACTTAAAGATACGCAAGACCCAACATCTTACAGTAGTATGATAACAAGCTAAAACGTTAACCATAAAATAAAAGCGACTGCAATGTTTTTAAATAAGTGATTAAATAATATTCAAAGGCTAACTATCAGTAACATTATTGAGAATTGAAAATAAGAAAGTGAAATATACTACAAGATGCTTGATTGAAATTATTTTGTTAATAAGTATGAAGAAATTCATCGGCAGACACTATTTTTGTCATGCAGTGTATATACATGTTATATAAAGGTTATAAGAAATCCGCAATTTAAAATTTTTGCAGTCGCATTATTTATTGTAATATTTTTGAAGAAAGTTGTAATATTCACACATTATCAGCATATATACTTTACGATTACAGTTTATAAAATACTGCAATAACCAAAAGGCTGGATGAAAATTTCATTACAGCCATGAATACTGAAAAAAGGAAAAAAAAACCCAGAATAACCAACATTTTTAAGATTATAGCAAATTAATAAAACAGTATACAGGCACAACTAGGAGTCTTAGTTCCCACAGCATTTAAAGGAGTTTCAAAATGCGAAATAGCTGAACTTTCAGCCGATAAAGACCTTTTAGATTGCATCCCAATTTTATCCTTCAATAGAAACGATGAAAATCAACAGACTGAAATCACTTGACGTCATAGACTGAATCCGCATATATATATCATATCATTTCTATATCAGCATATAAATTTTTCGATTACACCTTATAAAATACTGTACTAACCAAAGAGCTGGTTGAAAATTCCCTTACAGCCATGATTGATGGGAAAAAAAACAGAATCCCCTACAATTTTGAGACAATAAGAAAATTACTAAACACCTTTTAGATTGCATCCCAATTTTATCTTGTAATGAAAAAGCGATGAAAATCAACAGACTGAATTCACTTGACGTCATAGACTAAATCAGCATATATATTTTATATCATATCATTTCTATGTCAGCATATATATTTTTCGATTATACCTTATAAAATACTGTACTAACCCAAAAGCTGGTTGAAAATTCCCTTACAGCCATGATTGATGGAAAAAAAATAGAATCCCCTACGATTTTGAGACAATAAAAAAATTACTAAACACCTTTTAGATTGCATCCCAATTTTATCTTGTAATGAAAAAGCGATGGAAATCAACAGACTTAATTCACTTGACGTCATAGACTAAATCAGCATATATATTTTATATCATATCATTTCTATGTCAGCATATATATTTTTCGATTATACCTTATAAAATACTTTACTAACCAAAGAGCTGGTTGAAAATTCCCTTACAGCTATGATTGATGGAAGAAAACAGAGTCCCCTACAATTTTGAGACAATAAGAAAATTACTAATACAGTGTCTAGATGCTACCAAGTCTTTATTCTCACAGTATTCAAAGGAGTTTCAAAATGAGAAATAGCTTAACTTTCAGCCGATAAGGACTTTTTTAGACTATATTCCAATTTTATCCTTAAATAAAAATGACGGAAAGAGAACAGAGTTGATTCACTTGACATCATAGTCGCATGACACACGCAACTTCGCAAGATGCCTGGTTGCTTTTTCAGTGGCGTAGCAAGGACGAATAGGGCCCGGACCATGGTGGTAATTTTTTCACCTCTGTTGATATTTGAATTTAAAATTGACATAAACAGACTAATATTTTATCTTCATGCCCCCTAAGAGTGGCACCCTGGGTATCTATACCCCCTTGCCCCCTCCCGTTGCTACGCCACTTTGCCCTCGGGCCCCGCAGATGCACCACTTTCTTCACGTTCAGACAAGCTAATTTAAAAAAGTTAAACAAAGGAATCTCTCCCAGCCAGGTGATGCGCGACAGATTACACACAAAAACTTCCGCCGCTCAAAATGGCGAGCATATAGTTCCGTGGAATAAAGTAATTTATATTTTAATAAACTTGAAACATTAAAAGAAATTACATAAAAAGTTAAAGCAATTAATAATTAAGTTGATTACTAGAAAATAAAAATGATAAATTAAGATATTTAACAAAACTCTAAAAAATTCCGTTGATAATTTAAAAGTTGCCAAAGATGCCACAAGGTAAGAAAGAAACTTTGGTGGCGAAAATTTAAATTATTTAAAAGTACTGGTAAAGCCGAAAAATGATGTAGATGCATTTTTGCAATCTAACACACTGTTTGAGGTAACGTAATGGATTAAATTGGTTTGACGTCTGTGACATGAATTAGAATTTGTCCAATTGTTACAAAATTTTAATATTTAAAGATAATTTTAGTACTCAGTAAATGTAAGAGCATAAATTAGAGAACAAAAATTTGTAACAATAGGATAAGTAAATTTAAAAAAGTTAATTTTTAAAATTATCACCAAAGCGAAGAATCTAGAAACATTTGAAAATGCAGAAAACGTGTTTAAAAATTGAAAAATCTACTTACTGGTTTTGAAATACCTTTTCCAATGCTTCAAATGAGATAAGAGCATTTTGAGTCTTCTGAAACGAGACGCGTCCGTGTGAAAATGTAAATATTTTAGTTGTTTTTACCTCTTTCATTTTGACAGCTGCATGGTCCATCCTCATTTATTCATGAGATGAGAAGTCGGCGAACGTTCTGCATACAATCGCCGCACCGACTTAGTCATATTTGTATTTTTCTTCGTTCTGTCTTATTTTGTAAAATAGAAACAAGTAAAATATCAATAGGAGCTCTGATTAGTCGTAAAGAAAACTATGAACTTACTTGCTTAGATGGAAATCTTGTTAATATCAATTCTGTTCATTTGGTAATCAACTACAAGAGGAGGCTGAGGAAACAGATGCTTTGGAAACATCACAGGCTGTGCAATGAAGAGAGACAGGTGTGTGGTTGGGGACATTCTTTTCATGGTTCATAACATTAGCATTGTAGTCAGCGCCATGCAGTCGTGGTCGTTAGAACAGCGTGATTTTGATTACGATGTATTTGTTAGGAGTGATGAATCGATTACGCCATTCAACACGAGTTTAATCGAAGATTCAAGATCCATGGAAGTGACTCTGTTCCATCGCATAACACATTCTTACATTCGGTTAATCTTCGTTCAAGAGGTTCATAGACGAACACCCTATACAATGTGGAGGGGGGTTGAAATATCAATGTTATGAAATCCATGGCGTTCTGCTCGGTGACATTCGGTGGGATTTCTGTGCATAAACAAAAATGGACGTCATTTGCGAGATGCGTTTTTCCGCTCATGAATGTGATTAAATGCTCTGCAATCATAAATGTTTATTTGTCCATCATTTTTTCTTGCCTGAAGATGTTGTGATTATTTCAAAAATATCGTATTCTTCTGCTGCATCCTCTATAACGAGTGATATATTTTCAACGTTAAGTGATATATAAAAATTTGAATGAACTGATAGTTATTTTATTTGCATACAATGTGATTCATTAGTTACGTATAATTTATTGTCATATAGACCTGAAACTTACTGATAATTTACTGATTACCATATGTAACGATTGATTTGCGGTTGAATTTGAAACTTCGTACATCTGCCAGAGAGCGAGCTTGTCTATGAGGGAGTATTTGAGGTTGTGAGAGACTCCATGCTGCCTAAATTCCATCTATAAGAATGAGAGAGATTGGAAAAATCATTACTATCATATGGAAATACGAGAAGGACAATAAGAAAATGAAAGGGAGTTGAAACAACAGTCAGAGCCGTGAATTCTCTGGGGTTAAGGCTAGCTTCTGTTTAAGTAAAGCAGAGTTTTCATTACGTAAATTCTGTACGCCATAGGTAAATTATCCTATGCAACAAAAGAAATCCCGAATAAATCTCAGAAAATAAACTGTGCATTGTAATGTATTGCAATAGGCAATTTATTTTTTTGAGAGAGATTATATTTCATTCCCTTCAACCTACAGCTACGACATTTTGCCTGTCTGGATATACGGTCGGAATAATGCAAATACGATAAAAACATGAAAATATGCAAAACTGGGCATAAGATAATTTACCTGTCAGGCACAGAATTATTGTTCTCCATCGATGTCTCCCTGCCGGTGTCAGTCTATTCTCCTAATGTAAAAATTGAGTCAACGATGCGGGGATAATGGTAAATAGTTGTTCCGACGGGCAACTTCAGGGCCTTGCCCAATCTTTTGCTCTTTCCGCGCATGCATTTACAAAATTTGGTGGGGGAAATGAAACTTCTTTGATCTGAAAGGAATGTGTTCGTTTCATTCAGTGATACCATATTTCATTTTGTTTTATCGATTTTCATTCGTTTGTATGCGTTTATTAAGAACAAATTTTTTCAGTTCTTTCTTATCCAAATTTGATAGGATACCTTGCAGTCTACCTTATAATTTATTTAAGAATATTTCAATGAGGTGCAAATACATGGATTATATCTTTGCATGAATGACATGAATGATTTCGTTCCTCAGTTGAAATAATTAATTTTATTTTTTCTAACTGAAATATATGGTAAATCGAACAATCAGAAATGATGCTTTAAAATTATATTTTAGTTACTTTAATTTTCTGCATCACTGCAAGTTTACATTTTCTGGAAATCGCATGTTTCCTGCGTTATATCTAGTGTATTTAGTCTTTTATCTAGTTAGTTTTGTTGTTAGTTTGATGATGTGCTTTTACTGCTGGTAAATATTTTGGCATTGTCGACTTATTTCAAAATATCAATTGTACTGTGACTCTTTCAATATATTAATACATTCCACATTTTTCTTTTTTTCTTATATACATTTAATATTTCATTTATTATTTTGGAGAATCACACAACACATTGCTTTAACATTCCGTATTTTCGTTAGGTGTTTTCTGTGCACACTTGGGGGGAGGGTGCTTTTCGGTGCAAAACGAAGCAATGTTCAAAAATCGAAAGATCGATGTTTAAAAAAAACATTATCATGAAACGCGAAATAAGATATAATTGGGAAATAAGTTTTTGAATGGCAGAATGACGATTCACGAAAAGGACCTTGAATGCTTGTCGAAATGTCGCAAACATAAATTACTTGCTTTAGGGCTGGAGGCGTGTTCGTGATGGGATGCACGAGAGCTCCTATTTCGCGCAGTAGTTAGCCTGATGTAAACTTACCTTGAGAATTCCACATAACTCAGATGCGTCTTCCCAATTGTACACATGGGATGAAATTTCATGGATTTCGCAGCCACTTCCCACAAACCGCTTAGGTAAGGAAAAGCTAAAGGGATGAAAAGAAATTCAATCCTAGATTGTGAAAAGGGAAATGACGCAGTTTCGTCTTTAATGGAGAGTGAGAAATCGTTGATCTCTTTTAATATTCAGAGAACCTCTACGAAAGACAGTAATGCTACTGTCTTTAACAAAGTTAAGTTGAGATTATCGAAGCCTTTGTCAAAAATGGATAAATTGGTGCGCGAATTTTTGAATTAGACATTTAATTCAAAGTTTCTGCCAGGGAAAGTTTGACAACAAAGTTGGTCGATCATGCACATACGTCTTATGATATTCTTTACTGAGCATGAAGCATGATAGAAGCAATCTGTTCAACCTTATATCTGAGGGTGTCATTCAAATCAGTTAGAATTTACATACACGATGTTCATTCATCAATACGTACTTCCTTCCTATCCACCTATCCCCACATGTAAAGTGTCATCGTATGTGAATATAGGTGCATGGGGAAATTGAGAAACTAATTAAAACGCTTTACTTTGCGTCGTTTCTCTGTTCTCATTGTAGTTCCACCTTTGTTTTGTCTGTATTCTGTCCGTATTTTCCATGCTACCAGTACTGTTCCAGTCCTATTCATACTTTGCTGGGTCCAATCAATTGTCAATACTTACAGGTAGGTGTTGTCATTTGAATTCGGAAATTTTGTCACAGTAGATGTAACCGTGAAAAATTTTCTTCACTTTTCCGTGCATACATGTGGGATTCCGTTCAATAGACAAAATGCCCACGGAAGTGTTGCCTTTAAGGGGTAAGTAGTTCGGGTTTATGTCTAGGGGATTTAAGGGTTTTTATTACATTAAATTTAGAACAAAATATTACATAAAATAAATGAGTAGACTTCAAGTTAAATACAAAACATTTATTTAAATACTATAGGGAGAATTTACAGGGGGGAAAGGTATAAACACAGAAAGTTAACGAGAAAAATAGCTAATTTGCATGAAGTCATGTTTACTACATTGAGCCAGATTAATGAGGGATAGATGTTACGGGTTAAGAATATTATAGTATTAGAGATTTAAAGATTAGAGAGCCATAAGGAAAGTTAGACGGGGCATAGTTACTCACAACCTAAATATCGGGCGGCTTAACTGCGCCAAGACTGATCTAACTTATGACAAAGGAATTGAGAGAGGTTTCAACATTTCGGCTGCCTGCGGTGTGCTGCGCTGCTCTCAGCGTGCAGTCTGGTTTTGTTAGAAAGAGGGCGCTGCTCGTAGTTCGTACAGAACAGAACTCTGGCTCCATCTATCGCCAAACAAATTAATCTAGCTCTTACATCCTTCTTTATCCAGTGATTAAATTATTCTTTACGGGTAATATCCTACATACATTGAAATATATATGGCTTGAATTACCTTCACATTCGTTGATAGTTGTGGTTTCTAAAAGATCGTACATATATAAAGATTTCTTTTTCACCCTGTTGCTTCCTGAGTAAAAAATGACAACGCTTAAGGTTTTAAAGCCTTTAAAAATACTTGTGTTTGGTAGTACATTCATTTTAATTATATTGCCACGATTAATTTTACAATACTTCCGAGTGACATGTTCACTCGATTGAATCACTATAACTCAGACTGTACCCAAGAATCAATAAATACGTTGAGCTGAAACAAAATAGAGATAATTGCTTTAACTTTTTGGTATTAAAGCTGCCTAGACGGATGGATTTCGGCATAGGGTGTTTGCACTAAAATTACAGATCTATATTAAATTTTGGAGCTAATCAGTGAACGGGGAGAGCTCCTCCAAAACGCACGCTTTATTCTCTTCACTAAACTACGAAGCTAAACAAAAAAAGTCTATTTATGTAAGTATGCGAGCAAGTCGAGGGAGAATACTCCCGCTAGTTGTCTGTAGGGAGTGCACATCTAATTCTTCAAATGCTTTCAATTCGTATTTTGCAACATTTATTCCTAAATCGGAACCATTTAGTAGGAGGGAAATTGCCTGAATGTTTTAAAAATTAATTTTTGTAATCATTTCTAAAAAAATCCATTATTGAACTTATTTTGAAGGGCAGAAAAAACAAGGATGAAACATATTACAATTTAAAAGGAAATGTAGCGAAAGTGAATATTCGTTTCTACATGAAACCAAACACATGTTTAAATATTCCTACAGGTGATATGGTAACTAGACAGTAATCCCTCAGAAGTCCTACTAAGAACTAAAGTACTTGTACGTAAGCGCGTCGTTGTGCATACTATAAGATGTGGTCTTATGGTTTAAATCTCAGACATTCGTGTTGTAATTAACATACCTTACATGTTCAAAAGTACCGGAACACTTTCGGATTTAACATTTTTCCGAATTTCTCAGGAAAAGTTGGATGAATTGTCCTTGAACTTGGACCATGTAAATAATAAACTTCAACTCACATGTTATAGTGAAGATTCGGTCACGAGGGCATTTTTAGGGGATCAACCGGACATTAATGTTGAAGATAAAGATTTGGGCTCCCCTCGTTTCACAGAAAGATGATAATGATTTGCAACTTCCAGAAATGCATTTGTTTGCTGTGAGAAATATTCACATGTATTTTCGTAAAAATATCAAGTAAATTCGGGGAGATTTTTTTTTTCTAAATCCTAAATTTTGTCGCGTGTTTTTTGCTTATAGCATGCAGAATTTTCGACCAAATTTTGAAAAACTCGCAGAACATGTGATATTTGTTAGTAGAGTTATTATACAGGGTGGTGATAAATTATTGAATCCATTTCAAAAATTAATTTAAAAAACCTAATAATGTTATAAATACGGTTTTTAAAAAATGAGAGCGCATTTTAAAACTTTTTTTCAGTTAGAGAACACGCTGTTAAGTTGGTCTGGGGGGTCGTAAATTATTGGACATCTCCCATTTTTTGAGGACCATTATCTGCGAAATGTTTAAAGCTAGATGAAAAATAAAAGCATGTATGTGTAGGGAATTTTATGCTCTTTAATTTGTTAATTAAAATGTACTGTGAAAACTGAGTAGTTACCGAGATATTAAAGAAAAACTGAAAAAGGAAACCAGAAAACGAGCATCGTTGTCTACTGATCAGTAGGCATTGCGTATTTTAATCTCTCGCTTTAGCACATTTAGAATGCCGCCACCTATTTGAAAAAACAATTTATTTGCTCTTTCATTTAAAAAAACCGTAGTTGTAACATTACTATTTTTTATTAATTTTTGAAATGGGTTCAATAATTTATGACCACCCTGTGTTAAAACTGCAAGTATATAATCTGAATATCTGAGGAAATACGAATATTTTTAGAAAATTTTTTTACTGATTATGCGCGTAACATAGCATAAATTTTCTAGTGCCGAAGTCAGATATATAGGGCAGATTATATAAAAATTCCAGTTGAATACCGTGATTGAGAAAGATGTCGCCATTGTAACGACCTGCATTTCAGTTTCTCTCTAAGAATAGATAAATGATGACGGTTTTCCAAAAGGGTGGGAGGGGAGAGGAGCGTCGAAGGAGCGAAAATTTCGCGCGGGTTTACTGATAAATTACAACGTGCCAATATGATGTTGGCTTGGAAACCACTGGGAGTGGTCTTCCCTAAACTTTCTCGTATACTTCCCAAAAAGGTGTCATTTTCCCTCGAACTAGGGTTGCCATACGTCCCGTATACTATTTGTCCCGTTTGCTTCCTAAACTCTGAATCATTATAATTTTAAAATGACCTGCGCCCATTTTCATGATTATGTGTAAAAGGAAAATGATAACAATTAAAAAAATTGCGTACGTTCTCAATTTTTACACGCGCTGTGGTACCACAACTTTATTTAAAGTTTTTGAGATCGAAATCTTTCTACAAATATCATGCAAGATTTCACCATACCTTCCATCTGGAGAATGTCAGAACGAAGTTTCGGGTTCAGGGGGTTGCAATAATTTCAGAAGAGCGTCCGAAGCTACAATTTCCTTCTTAGACCGCCAAGGTCAAAAGCCAACTAAACTGACTTCAGTAAAATACGCGAAACGCTCGCCAACACACAGTCGCAATGTGCATTTTGAACCAAATATGAAATATGGACACCTTTTTTTCAACGGATTGAAACGAAATGTGAGCACAGACCTATAATTAATATTAGCAAACGTCATACCAATTTTTAGTTATCTAACCCAAAGGGTTTAGGAGATATAATTTTTACAAGTATGCGATTATACAGACCGACAGACAGTCAACCCTTTGACGGATTTGGCCCAAAATTTTATACGGACCTACACTCATGATGATAAAACTGTGTACAAAATTTTATTCATCTAGCTATTCAAAGTTTTGAGTTAAAGTGTTCACATGACCACGGACAGACAGACTTCCCGTGGGAAGATTTTGTCCAAAATTTGATAGAAATCTACAAATTATGTTTAAAGACCACATACCAAATTTCATCCCCGTAGCTCTAATAGTTTTCGAGTTATTGTATTCACACACAGGCATAATTCCAAAATTGTGTTTTTCGGACTCAGGGAGGTCTAAAACGTGGAGAGTCGTCAAAATCCCGAGTTCGAATTTTTTGACGATGACAGTACTTTCTCTTTGTATACTTCGTATGCGAGAAAGTAAAAATTGGTGTAGAAGCTACAAAATTACGGGGGAACAAATAAAAATTACTCTTATGTCTCCAAACTCGAGATGAATTGGAACCTTCTCCCCCCGCTTCTAGGAAGAGGACGCTGCAGCATAAGTGGAGACTTTTTACTTCGTTTTCTTCTGGCTTCATTTGCGATTTATTGTATAGTATACGAAAAATGAAATATTGACGATAAGAGTAGAATGTAGTGTAATAAGAAGCATAAATTCTTTTTTCTTTTTGATTAGAAACCAGAAGATTTGTGCGGGATTTTAGCTTGCCAACAATATCTCAGATCTCATTGTCACAGATTTATTAATGAAAGTTATGGTAAAAAATCTCATGCGCATTGGCAGAGTGCTTAAAATTTTTAAAAAAAACATGAAAAACAGAAATGATGAATCAGTTGACACTAACGGCCGTTTTGCAAAATATATAAATATTGAATTCCAAAATTAAGTACGAAAAAGAAATAAACCTTTTTAACGAAAACGAAGGTAAATATCTCCGAGAAGTGTAAAAATAAATTAATTCTGGTATAACTTCTATTTGATATTAACGGAGACGCGTTTATGAATCAACTTGAAATAGAAAAGAAAAGAAATTGGTAAACTCATCTAAAAGTAAACACTGTCATAACTGATAATTGATATTAAATCATCACAGAATCAAAACAATATCCCATGTGTAGTGTGTGTTAATTTGTAGACAGAGCGTCTGAATCTCTTTGGCACGTAATCAAATTCCTGAGCTTTACCGATTTCGGAGAGTAATTCTATTATAGATTTCAGCGGTGAAACGAAAATGAACTACTCTTTAAAAAGTAAATGACAGTTGAAAAATTGTTAAAAATAGGTGGTTAGATAAAGTTGTCAAAATTAGAGCGAAATTAACAAGGTATTTTCCTGATTCAAGGTTCTTCAGAGTGTATGAGCAAGGGTGTTAAAATTACCAATTATCTTCCCAATCGTTTTTTAAGATCGTAATAGCAATGGTTGAAAGGTTATTTATAGGAGCATAAATTCTGTATAAACTTGGTTTCATTTTTTGAAAATTATGTCTGTCGATCAGTCTGTTAACACTATAACACAAAAACACAACAAACCAGAAGAATGAAGTTTGGTACTCAGTCTTATCGCCAAAACTGTAGATTTCTGTCGAAATGTAGGAGAAATCTGTCTGCTGGAAGTCTGTCCATCAGTGTGCATGTGAACACTATCACTCAAAAACACAACAAACCAGAAGAATGCAGTTCGGTACTCAGTCTTAACGCCAAAACTGTAGATTTCTGTCGCAATGTAG
>BGPR01023411.1:0-22485 GCA_013235015.1 Araneus ventricosus | reverse complement strand
AATATTTTCTATGTCTCTAAAATATCGTTATAAACAGGTTTTATTGCAATTATTTTATCTATTACTAGCCGTCTTCGGCGACCAGCTTGTTCGCCGGGAATATTATTTCAATTGAATCTTTCATCATTTTATATTCATGGTTCTCTTAACAACGTAATTTTAAACTTCAGATTGTGGTAGATATTTAACCCATATTCTATTAGTGACCTGGAACCTCTTCTGTTCGTTGTCTACATAAATGTTCCTATTAGAGTCAAATAACTGACCATGTCATGAAACCTCTAATTCCATGTTGTCGGCACTATCTTCACTTACTATCCTCTTGTAAAATGTGCATTTGCAACATCAAAATGACGCAGCACATTTTATGGCCAGCGGCATGTTAGCTGGATTAAAACTTACTGAGAAAAGAATAAAAACATAGTAACCATAACCATTCAGCTTACTGGATATATTTCTTAATGTGAGCAAAGCAATATCTCGGAGAGCTGAAATAAAATAGGAAAGCAAAATGTATTACGATATTATCTCAGATTACAAAAATGAAAGAGAAATATGCAATTAAATATTTGTTTAAACAATGAAAACGGTTTGAGCTGTGTTGCAACAATGAAAAGTATTGTTGTAAATTATGCCAAAAAATATTTTTAAATTGTTATTAAAATTAGAGAAAAACTCGCACGCCAACGTAATTAATATCATTGAAAAGGTAATTTTTTGCACTTTCAGATTGTGTAAAAATGATTTTTGTGGTGTAATATTTTCGGAAGTTATTAAAGATAAACGCCAAAATTTCGCTTAATTTTTAATTGATTAAAATTCTAATTAAAATTTCGAAAAAATGGCTCCGAGGTGCACATTCCCACCCTCCAAAGTATGTTTGTGCCAAATTTCGTAGCTTAAGTCCCGCGGTCTGCCCTGTAGAGAACCAACACACACACACTTACATTCTTCTTTATTATTAGTAGAGATTAATGCCGAATGTGATTTTTTCATAATGCATTTGTTATTTCCGCTAGTAAATAAAATTGCAGCTAACTTTCAGGATTTGGCTTTCAGTGTTCTTTCAATAAATATTCCATGGAATTATTCGAATTAAATTCTTAATAGATAATAAATTACTTATTTACCGATTTACTTGGGGGAAAGGAACTAGTTTGTTGACTGAGAAGCAATTGCATCTTCAAATTTAGAAAATTGAATAATATTTTCTGTGTCGAAGAACTATGAGTATTGAGAGACAAAATCGATGCACAATAAACAATAAGAAACAAAAAATAATTTGCTGCAAAATAAAAAGGTTTAGTAACTATGAGAGTTCTTCTTAAGGCAAATGTAGACATTTGATTTAACACATGGGAATTTACAGTAAATAGATAGGATGGTCATAAATTATTGGACCCATTTCAAAAATTAATTTAAAAAAACCTACAATGTAGCAACTTTTTTTTAAAATGAGAGATTAGCTGAAAAAGTTTTTTCCAGATAGGTAAAGCGCCGTTATGACGCACTAATTCTGCTTCAGGGGAGATTCCCAACTCAAGTGCCAAAATGGCTACCATGCAGAAAAAGGCGCGTCTTGCATGTCTGTGGTTCCACGAAAGCAAATCAATTTTAACAGTTCAAATAATTATTCGGTTAGAGTATCGAAATCATCGGTCTCCAAGTAAGAACTTCATTAAGCGTTGGTATGAGTAATTAAGGAGGGAAAGTCTCCCTCACTGATACATATTTCCTGTTTCCTTTAATTTGTAGTGCGTGCTATTGCTGATATTTTCTTTCAGCATTTTTTTAAACTTTGTATTTGGATAATACATTTTTTTCTGATAATGGATTTATTATTTGCATTATTTTAATTCAGATACAACGAAGGTAATTGTTAAAAGTAAGGTTATTAACAAAACGAAAGTTAGTGTCAATTGATTCATCATTTCTGTTCTTCATGCTTTTTTTATTTCTTAGGCACTCGGCCAATGTGTATGAGATTTTCTACTACAACTTTCGTTAGTAAATCTGCGACAATCAGATCTGAGATATGTGGTTGGGGGCTAAAAACCTGTCTTAGACGGGTACAAATCTAGTACAATAGACGGGGGAATCCAACTTCTCGAAATTCTCAATAATAAAGGCAGATCAATTCAATATCTTGTGGCGCCATCTATTTTATAGTAAATGCAACAGCAGCAAATAAAAGAAAATCTCATAGCTTTAAAAATGGATAATTTTTGTTTTATTGTTTTGATTTAATAGAATGGCACAACAAATGTTTGCTGTATGAAACTTTTGATTTTACTTGCTCTTCCCGGTTCTTGTTTTTTTTAAATAAATTTTTGACAGTTAAATTAATGATTGACAGAAACAAAAAATGATGCAAATTGCATAGATTTTACATTTAAATTCAGAATAGTTTTATAAAGAATGTTCTGTTGTGCTTTGAATTTTCAACCCAAATTTATTAATAAGTTACATTTTCTCTTTTTTTTTTCTTCAAAAATAGGCATATTCTTCTTGATTGGTAAAAAAAAAGAATTTTTATCTGACTTTTCATATAAGTATAAAATATACATAATTTACTTGTAAGCAGAAAAATGTTATTAAAAGTAAAGCCAAAACCACAGCCGAAATTTCTCGAGTGCAAATTGTTTAAATATAAAGCTACCTCTTTCAAATCCAGTTTTACATAATCATTTGATTGTCCTCCGCGGCCATGGACATTCAAAATCTTTATTTTTTTTTAATTTTCATCTAATCAATTTGAAATTTTGCAGGCTTTATTAATAACACTACATAAGACAACACACAAAATTTAATTTCAAAATATTCATTTATTTTTGAGTTTTGGGTATAAATGTAATTTTTAATAACAATAATTTTCCTTTATGATAAATGTTACATGCGCTCTAAAATTACTCGAAATCACCCTAATTTTTATTAGTTACTTTAACCCTTTTCAAACAAAAATTGGGATTGATTTTTATGTTTCAGAAAGGAATTTCAAAATGAAGACACATGATAACGAGAAACTATTTATTTTGGAAAAAAAATTATGCCCAATATATGACATGGAAGAAAATATTTACAGTTTAATAACAAAATAACTTCTATATGAATGCCAAAAATCCTTCTCCATAAATATTGTTATATTTATATAAATTGTCATGAATTTTGAGCAAAAATTGAAGGGCCTGGACCGTTTATCATAGAGGTCAGTAACTGTTATTAAAAATTACATTTATACCCATAACTCAGAAATAAATAAATATATTGCAGTGAAATTTTGTGTGTTGTTTTATATAGTGCTCTTTTTAATGCCTGCAAAATTTCAAATTGATTAGTTGAAAATGTAAAAAAAATACTTTTGAAGGTCCCTGGTCGCCTTAAGTGAAATAAAACACAAAATGAAGGAAAAAAGCATGAAAGATAATTAATTCACATAATCATTAAATATATAAAAAGAAGCTATTCTAGCATTGTAATACAAAAGCAATGATGCATGTTGCAAAATGAAGCAACAAAATACTTTTTTTATTCACTATCCAGTTTTACTCGTGATTTGCTCTACTTCGGTATTATACACGGTCATTTTATCAGAATGGTTCTTGGAATAAAATTTTCTGTATTAATCAGAATAAATGTACAATCACTTCTCATCTGTTATACATGGAATACAATAAAGAAGAGTTTCAAACGAATTGTCAAACGAATTTTTTATTTTAAAAAAGAGAAATGTATATAAATGCTTCAGAGATTGTGATAAGCAAAGGATTTCATAATTTTTTTTTATTATTTAGGTCTTCATTTTTCTTCTGATTTCAACAATAGTATAACAAATCTGTATATCTATGCAACAGTAGGTACAACAGGATTTCAGTATTAGAATACAAAGGCGTACTAACGGGGAGGCAAAGGGGGCTCCGAGAGCCACACTTAGGGGCGTCATGGACCCCAGTAGCACAGAAATATTATATAATATTTGCACAATGTTATACAATATTATGAACACCGAGGTACACCGAATACTGTAATAAAGTATTGTATTGTAAGTATCAGTATTTCCGAGATACTAAATTTTCACAAATAATATAAAAACAATGTTTTTAAACCGGGGGGAGTGGCCTCCCCTAAACTTTCTCGTATACTTTTCAAATATTTGTCATTTCCCTTCCCCCTGCGTTGATAAAAAGTTCGAACCAACTGTAACCCAGAATGCAATGACTATCAAAAGGTTTTTCATTGGTGATTATAGTGATAGTAAAATATTGAGGTGAAGAATCATATTCAAAAAGATACGTATGTATTAAAACTTTGCAATATTTATTTTTTTATCAAACTCTAGCAATGCGAGTTCCGCGTGCGGAGAAGAAAACAGAATAGCTTGCGCATGCGCAGATATTGCTTTCAATACGCAAGTAAAACGAGACGCCCTAAATGTTTGCTTCCTTACAAAATCTCGCAGCAGAATTGGTTTTTGGCAAACTGCCAAGTTTCGGAGTATCCTTCTTTGGACAGGCATTTAAGCATGCGCATGGAATTGAACAAGTATGCTATTAAACAAACCGACAGACAATCAACCCGTTGACGGATTTGGCCCAAAATTTTATACGGACCTACATTCATGACGATAAAACTGTGTACCAAATTTTATCCATCTGGCTTTTCAAGTTTTTGAGTTATAGCGTTCGCATGACCTCGAACATACAGACAGACAGACTTCCCGTTGACGGATTTTGTCCAAAAGTTGATAGAAACCTACAAATTATGTTTAAAGACCACATACCAAATTTCATCCCCGTAGCTCTAATAGTTTTCGAGTTATCGTGTTCACAGACAGACAGACATAATTCCAAAATTGTGTTTTTCGGACTCAGGGAGATCTAAAACGTGGAGATTCGCCAAAATCTCGAGTTCAAATTTTTTGACTATTACAATACTTTCTCTTTGTATACTTCGTATACGAGAAAGCAAAAAACTCTTCATTTTAACTCAGGATATCACTCGATTGGAGGTTTTATTTCAAAAAACTCCACTGGGACAGTTATTCTTTAAGATGCTGAATATTATTATATCATACTATACAATACAATGCATACAATATTTTATTTTCTACATTTATCAGTGTTGTTCAATATTTTAAGGGGGAGTTATTCTTACCGTCGATAGATGGCAGCATACTTTAACACTATATTGATCATCGTTGAATCATATGTCCGAAAAAATATTTTACAAAATGTTCAATTGAATAATAATGTTTACACAATCTTTTTGTTTTATTGTATATAAAAGGCGGGCCGGATTCAGCTAATGAAGTTAACCATAAAACAGCTCTCACATATGGATTATCTATTGTCCAGTGAAAAAAATTGAGTGTTATTCTCATCGTAAAAATATGAACGTGATTTATTGTTGCGAATCTTATATTTGATTTTCAATCAATACTGTAATTATAAATGTTAAAGGCGTCTCGTAATACATTTAAAGAGGAATAAATAAATTTCAAACTAATTTTAAAACCTTTCAAACATATTATTTTAAATACTTTTAAACCTTATTGCCTTAATTTATTAAATTAGCAAACTTAGATATAAGAGCTAAATTTGCTTCCTCTTTGACATCTAATTTCATTTTGAACTCGAAATTGCAACAATAAAAGATAATTTAATTAAAAAGATTATTCAGAATTAATTTTTAATGTACATGTAATTTCGTAGAGATCCAAACTCTGTAACTAGATTTTATTATCATCATTTACGCTTTCTGGTGCAAGTTCCGATGGTCCCGTGGTAAGGTGCCGGTTTGGTAAGCAAAAGGACCTGGGTTCAAAGCTCTCTGTAAGTAGAGGTGTTCAAAAAATAACCAAGTGTTACCCACATGTTCAGCACTTAGGAAATAAGTGCTTAATACTTTTCCATGCTTCTAAAATGTATTTTAAAAATATTCAGTATATTGTTATATTATTCAGTATAGTACAATATTATTTAATATGGTATAATATTATACAGTATTATGTGACATTATCCAATATTATGAAAGAAACATTACACAATATTGAAAAAGTCTTACGTTTTACACTGTTTCAATATTGGGAAAAATATTGTACAATATTACTTTCGCGAATTTTATGATATGAGACAATATTATGTGTTCCCTGGGGAGTCAAAACATGACTGCGATTATGCCACTTTTTAAAATCAAATATGAAGCGTGGGCTTTAAGTTTAGAATATGCTCCGGGAGCTCATTACCCCTGCTAAACCAATGATGATGACTAAAGGGTTCAAAAAATTATTTTATGCGCCACTTACCCTTGCTACGCCACTCTTGGAATATAGAATTGCGTGGAGCCTTGAAATATTAAGGGACAAAGAAACAAAACAGATTTATACATGCAACTTAATGCGAACTTGCCGGTTTTTTTATTGAGACCATAATTACTCGTTTTATCTAACAAGTTTTTCTGCTTATGAGAATGCTATTCAAATCCTTATCTAAAAGAGATTAGCGGAATGGGAAGAATTTGCTGCTGCAGAATGCCAGGGACCAAAAAAGTGCTTAAAGAAGTTGGTGGTCCGATTAGGGAAACCAATTTCTTTAATTGGAACGATGACAAAATTTTAATATGCTACACAGTGAAATTTCGATTAACCGTCACTCGTTTAACCGTCAGTTTCTGTTATCCGACATCGTTGAAGTAACGTAGAATTTATAGTATTACAATGCATTTGTGTACATTACTACTCTTACATTGAAGTCTACATTGATCGTTTTATAAAACAGAGTACAATATGCTTGCATTATCCACATTTAAAGGATTTTATTTTCATTTTCGTCCCAATCCAGTAGTGAAATCACGTTGCTGAACATATGTATTAAAAGATTTCTGTTATCCGTCTATTCGATTATCCGTCACAGCCCTGGTCCGGACCATGACGGTTAATCGAAATGTTACTGTATTTTATTTTTTTACTATATTAAATTGAATTTCTTTAAAAGTTAATTAAATTATTTTGAAGATAAATAAACTACAAAAAAGGAATCTACTAATTTTTTTTATTAAAATTACTTTTCTACCATTGCGCATTTAAAATGTTTAGGTGGTTCCAATTAAGGCAGCATTTTCCTAAGTGAATGCCTTTTAAGGAACTTAATTCACTCGAGAGCTTCAGTGCAGAACAGTATATTCAATCAAAAAAGGCTATAAAATTTCCTCACTTTTTAAAAACTTTGAACACTTTGGTTGTGAATTGCACCTTTTATTTTAAAGTTTTATTGTATTGCTGTTGTATTCAAAATGCTATATCCTGTTTGTTTAAAAAATTACTCGTTTATTTATTGAACCCATTATTTTTTAAATTATTGCATTTTGATTGGATTTATTTTTACTTTATTTATTAAAATAACTTACTGTTTATTTTCAAATGAAGCATTATTTACTAAAACTGCAGAATAATAAAAACAAATTTTTACTGCCATTTTCAGTTCAAAAATTGTCGTTTCTTCTTGCTATACTCATTTTTAGACCAAAAGTAGGAATTAAGAAAAATTCCAACTTCTAAATAAAGCGAATTTTTGTTGTTTTCCATTCAGATTCGAATTAACAAGGTTGAAAATTTGATATCATTCCATTCAAGTCTTTTAGCTACAGATGCTATCGTACAAAGGAAGTTATTTTATGACCATCCTGTATTTTAATATCCGTTATCTCTATTAACCCTCTGATTGCGCAATTTTTTTAAATCACTATTTAGATCCAAAGTTTGCCAACGTGTTCAAATACGGTTGAGTCAAGCGTGTATCAAGTATATGCAAAGCCTTATTAGTATAATATGCTCCAACGCTATAAAAGTAATAAGTAAACGCCTTAACCTGTGAAAATCGCAGGATTCAGCAGAAAATAGACACGCTTCCAGCGCTCAGAAATCGCGGGATATCAGTCAGAGGGTTAACCTCTATAAAAAAAAATTTATCACTTTGAATAATAACTTTTGTTCCACTTTTTGGATCCATCAATGTATGAAAAAAATTCATTGCGATAATAAGGTTAATAAGTGAATCACTCACAGTAAAACCTCTCAAAGCACATCTTCCAGAAAATCGCTATCACATCTTCTTTACTTTCCAATCAGTCATTTTGACGAGAAAAAAATTTAAAAAAAACTAATTTAATTTAAAATATCTACTTTTAATCTGAGTCCGAAGTATTTACTCCCAAAAGCTACTATTCGGACGATATATAATCTCCCACTCAATATTAGCGGAACGAAACAGAAAAACAAAATTGAGAGGGTGTTTTTTCCATCGAAATTTGATTTTAATTACATAGGCTTACTGGATCAAGGGAATATAATTGCCTCATTATGTTTACGGAAACGTCTTAATTTATTATCTAGCATAATCCGCGTTTGTAAAAAAGCATAGAAAAAATAATCTTTTAATTCACCTCAATTAATTATAGCCAAAAGGAAATGTCTTTCAATTTTTTTCCAGCTTTGTGGAGTTTTTTCATTGCTGAATAGTCTCTGCGAAACAAAAAGATCGATCAGCCAGATATTGATTGATCTCTTTTTGAATAAAAGCCCGTTCTTCAACTTGTGTAATACGACAGACAAAACAATACCTGAGTTTTACTCCTCTTTTTCTATGTTTTTTTTATTATTATTCAAAAGAATGTTTAGACATCAGTCAGTTGAGGATTATATTTTGTTTCGCAAATTCATTTTTTTTAGAAAAACGAAAGAGCTTTTGTCTCGTAATTTATTTCTGTGAAAAAAAAAAGATGCCCAAAAATCTAATCGGGTTTTTAAACTGCTATTTAACAGATCTTTTAAGCTGGAAAAATGGAAAATGGAAATGTCGAAAAAAATTATAAGCAAATATTAGAAAATGCTTTGCTTATTTCGGCTTTTTATTTATTTTTTAACAATTTTAGGTAATTATTTTTCTGTTTAAAACATAATCTTGAGTGAATCAGTCTTTTTGTTTAAATTCTATGTGATTAGAATCTATAATTATAAAAGGCAATGTGTGTGCGTGCGTGCGATGTCCAGACGAATCTATGGCACTTACAACCTTGAAATTTGGCACAAAGGTAATCTTAATGGTGACTCAATGCACCTCGAAGCGGGAATTTTAAAATTTAATCCAGAAAAAATTTTATTTAATATTTTGTGTTGTTTTGGGTGATTTTTGACACTAATTTCTCAATAGCATGGTTTCGGATAATTGTATGAAAAAAAATAAATACACCCTCGGAAAGAGCACACGATTTCCCTTCTAATGAAGTTTGTTTTGAATTTCCAACATAATTTACTGAATTTTGAGAAATTTTTAAATAATAGTCACTTTTCATTTATATTTTTAACTTCCAATTCTTATTTTCTTGCCTCCGACGTTCAAATAACGTTAACATTTTCAATTATTTTTAGGTATAAACCGGAATATTTATCCCTGTTTTAAAACAAGAATAGTTAAAATATCTTTTTCTCCGATTTTCTATGATTTTTTTATTGATCAGTTCAAAACATTTCCTCTCGCATATCCGAATCGACGAAGCTTTCGTCCGACCCAAGGTTACTCTCAGTTCCCAGAATGCATTTCTACTTATCCGATTGGCCGACGGTACCACGTCATACTCTCGATCATTTTATTACGTCAGCTAATCTTAGTTACTTCATTTTACTGATCCAATAATCATTTGATTTATTCGCGCATATATGCTGATGTCTTTAGTTAAAAGAACACATTATTCATCTCGCTCAAGTTCCTTCGTGCACTTTCACTAAAGATCGAAGGCGAAATCAATAATATATACAGGTTTTGATTTCGTCTTCAAAACTTTGGGCTTTTTTTATTTTGTTGAAGTCGTTATACCAAAGGCAACGCCGTGAGCGTACTGTTAGTGTTAAATAATATTTACTTGCTTGCTTAATAACATTGACAGAGTTTCTATGTTAAATTACCAAAAGGGTTTTCTTTATCTTGTTTATCATTCGAATAAAATGATACTACATGGAATTGGATGTGACAAAATTGTCAATAAACTGGTCCACTTCAAAGAATACCGAAGGAAGGTAATTGTTTATCTGCGAGTTAATCTTGTCGTAGCCATAAAACGACATAACTAAATTTTATGTTGAAAAGAAGAACAATAAAATAGCTTTAAAAATCAATATCAATACAAAAAATGTGCTTAAAAATGAAAAAATATGGGCATCTGTTTTCCTGGATTTTCTCTTACGTTCACATAAAAATTTCCGATGTATGCGTCAATAATAGCTATAACGTGTGATAAAAAACGTCCAATAATGCATTAGAAACACCAACAATTGGTGTTATTTACCTAATCGTTGTTGTTGTTATTATTTTACCGAACGTCCTCCAATGGCGTATTAAAAGTTTGAAAGCATTCAAAGTTATCTATTGTACTGAATGCCTGTTGCTGCTGTTTCTGTAACAGTTACGTAATTTAAATAGTTCCCGGAAATAGCTTCTAAAATTATTATCCGTAGATCAAGATATTTTTTCTATCCTGAAAATTTGGAACATTAGTTGTTCAATTTTGCTAGATTATTGCTACTTTTATTCTTTTATGATGTCCAACATTTCTTTAAAAAATTTATTCTTATGATAATCACTACAACGAATGCACAAATAAACGTTTGTAATCATATAAAGAAGATGGGAAGAACAAATCTCTAAGTTATGATCTTGAAAAAAAGTATTTTATTAAGCATCACACTGATTACAGTATCCTTCCTCAGAAGAGCGAACTGCCCAAAGAAATTTCTTCGTAGCAAGAGCGCATTGAATAAAAACGAGGAATTCCCGGTTTAAATAGATTACATTTCTGATAAAAATTAGCTTATTCGTCGTTTCAAAGGGTTGTGACAAAGTCCGACCCACTCGAGTGTTCCATTAGAAAGAATTAAGAAAATCGAGTGTCTGAAATATTCCCAAACTGATTCTTATAAACTCATCTTTATTTCTTTCTATTTTTTATTATTTATTTTATATTATCTTATTTTATTTATTTGTTTATAAAATTATATAAACAGCAAGGTATAAAGAACAATTACATAAACAAACAATGCATGATAAAGTATTTTTTCGTGTTAAAAGTATTGGCAATTAATTTTCCTTTACAACCATGGGGTCGTCCACAAATGATGTCACGATTGGAGGGGGTTCCTGAAATTGTGACAGTTTGTGACAAGGGGGGAGGGGTTAACAAGAAGTGTGACTTCACACATTTTGGTTAAAATAAAAAGAACATTCCAAAATCAGCTTATAAAATTTTGAAGTTATTTTGAAATTACCAGAATTTGAGGGTATTTTTTTAATCGGGGCTAAAACAACTTTCATGTGATTTTTTTCACTTATATTCCTTTCTTTTCGAAAAAGGCATTCAAGGTAGGTTCTAAGAATATGGTAGTAGCAGAAATTCTTCACCAAAAATATTGAAAAAAATGTGACATCATTTATGGACAGTCCATAGTAAAATAAAATTCACGAGACAGTACACCGAATTATTTCTATAAAACAAAATGGTAATTCCATGCATCTACTGTCCTCTAATGCTAAAAGTTCCCTATTACGTTAAAAATTTTACCACTGAAAAAATTAGGTATTAGTCCGCTCTGGAAGAAACGTCGTTGTTTTTACTCTCTATTCACAAATATTAAATAAACTAGAAGATTTGTACCCGTCTAAGAGGGGCTTTTAGTATGCTAACAATATCTCAGATCTGATTGTCACAAATTTACAACCGAAAGTGATTGAAGAAAATCCCATGTAGATTAACAGAGTGCTTAAGAAATGAAAAAAAATGACGGGACATTGTCTTTTTCAAACAGTCGCTGATGTTAAAGGCGTAGGACCACTTTACTCGCGTGACTCTTTTCCGATATTCAATTTCTTTTGTAACTTCTGTTGTTAACCTTTATCTCCAAAATAAGACATTATTTATGTTTTTAACATATGTAGTTACCGAGATTTAGAGGCTCTCCAATACAACGTTTTTTTGTGGCGTTTCTGCGTGTGAATCAAATTCCTTCTTGAGACCCCAATGAGAGGAACGTAGTCCTACGTTAAGCAGCCTGAAAAACAGAAATGATGAATCAATTGATGCTAAGTTTCGTTTTGCAAAATATATAAATATTCAATTCCAAAATGAAGTGCGAAAAAGAAAGAACCTTTTTAACGAAAACGAAAGTAAAGATCTCTGAGAAGCGGAAAAATAAATTAATTCTAATTAATTAAATATTTGCGGTTTGAATTCTGTTTAATGTCTCTTGTCTGTGTCTCGCCTTCCATCGTGCAAATCTCTCTCTTGCTAACCTTCGTTTCCTTGCAGTGGGATCTTCTCTATCGATATTGTTTATCAACACTCAAATCAAAACTAATCACTAAATCTTTATAACATTTAAGATAACTTTCCTCTTAAATATTCAATTAAAAAATTAAGTACGCAGAAAGAAGAAAATATCGGATTCAACATTTGAATAGAGAGAACTCAAAATACTTTCTCTTTCAAAGATAAGGGAAATTCACTTCGGCGCTCTCTCTCCTGTTCCTCTCCGAATTCTAAGAAAAACCCTCCCCTGTTCCCCGCGCGCGGTGCGGGTGTGACGTCTGGTCGGGTGGGTCGTAGCCACGCCCACATACCTGAGCGTTAGAGGCTGTGTCATGGCTTTTCTATTATAGATTCGCATTTCGTCGCTTAACAAATAACACCACTTATCTCAATTTTTTGGAATTCCAAAGAGGAAGAAAAAAATTAATTTTTCTCAACCGTTAACGAATATTTCTGAATTTTTTTCTCATCTGGTTGGAACATGCGGTCTCATGTACATATCAGATCTTAAAAAAATCAGAAATATTCTCTATGGGTTGCTAAAAATTCAGTATTTCCTCTTTGAAATTTCAAAAAATTGAGATAAGTTGGGTTGCTTGTTAAGTGACAATTTAGTGTATTCAAATAACTACAAGCAGCTGAGTTCTGAGGTCAACAGAGTTCAGCTGAGTGGAAAGACAGTTGCTAGACAACAGTCGAGGTAATAATGAGCCTTAGAAGACAGGAGACAGACTGCTTTTGGAGACGACCACTTTTGTTTGGCACGGAATTTTCGATCCATAGACATAATGTTAAAATAACCTCAAGCAATGACCAATCAAACCTCTCTGATCGTCCGTTCAACTTCAATGAAATACATACCGTCTCTCGCTTTTTCACCTTGCATCTTTTATTTTAAAAAAGAGTGGAAAGAAAGAACAAAATATTCAGGTATTCAAAATCAACACCAAAAGTCTGATCGAAATTGATCATTCCTTTCCCAATGTGATGAGAAAGTTCGGCCTCTACAAAGCATTCAAGAACTCATTTGTGCCTTTCAAGCTCAAATTCAGATTCTGACAAAGAAGCTACTGACAAGGGTTGCGACCATAAGCAAATGGAAACTTCAGCTCAAATGAGTTTAGGAAACATAAATTATATTATCGCCCATTCCTAAAAGATTAGACATTTCTTTTAATTAAAAAAATTTTCAATTAAAAAACATGAAAACAAGATGCCTTCAAAGAACTGAAAGACTGAATGGCCAATTTTTCTTGGAATAGAGAGTGACCGCTATAGAGAGGTTTCATTGTATATTTAAATCACCCTAACCTAATCTGAGCGGTTCATTGTATCTAAACGATCGTGTCGCCACAGATACAATACAAGTAATGTGATTTGTCACAAAATAGCCATTACCAGTAGGGATTGCAATCCGGCACCAATTTCAATCCGGTCGGATCTGGCCGGATTGGGCACATCAAATCTATTTTGCCTTTTCATTCCAAAATCAACTGTATAAAAGATGATAAAGTGAGTGTATTACAAAGTTTATAAAAAAAGCGTTTATTTCTTATGAAATCAACTTTATTTACATTGTTATAATTAATCAGCATTTACGTATGAATCAACAATAAAAATTTAGTGCAGTGTAACTAGTTAAATTGTAATTATTATATTAGTTTAGTAATAATTAGGTAATGACGGGCGGTTAAGTTCAGTCTCACTTACTAGATTTCACAAATGACATCAATGAAAACTTGTAATGTAACTTATATTATGTAAGTAACTTATATTAAATCTAACTAAATCAAGCTTATCAACTGAGATCACAATAATTAGGTATTTTAGACACGCCAAGCAGTCTCATTCTTATAATTATGACAGTCATCATGAATCTGTTTAATCAATGGCACAATTATACAATAACGAGTTTAAAACTTCTTCGTATTTTTTTAATATACTTACTTTAAATTATTATTTTAAGTAAAACAATTAAAAAAAACTCTCTTTGGTTTTGGTAAAAATATCGTAGGAAACAAAAAGTGTTAATTGTGTCATCTGTCAATCGACTTCTTACAGAGCTACAAATATAACCAGCTACCTAGAAAGCCCTTTCTGCTTCTACACTTGTTGGTTTTATTGTCAACAAATACTCATGAATAGAAGACAAGTATTTTCCTCGAACTCCTTCACTTTCACATGCAATCATTTCCTTTCCTAATGTTTTCTCATAATCTTTCTCTTTTTTTTGGTATTTATGCTCTAGGTTTTCATATCTTGCTGGATTTGCATCTGTAATTCCTTCTGTAATGTCAAATCACTTTTCAGTGACGATGAATCTGAGTTATTTTCTACTATATTATCTACGTTTTCTTTAAAGCTATCATTTTGAACAACTCTTTCTAAGATATTTTTCATTTCTAGTCTTACAACTTTTTTTTCGGCATAGTAAATGTATCATCAGTTCGTCTTGTATCATCATCATATTTTTTTTATTCTGTAAGTATATTAATATTCCTGTTTTCATTTTGAATTGGTTTCAAAAGTGGCATGTTTGTTTTAGAACTTTTAGACTAGTACCTGCAATGCAACGCAAATAGGTACATACTTACAATTTAAAACGTTATTTCGGTCACTATGTAAGAAGAAAGTCGTATTATAAAGAAAAATCAAAAATATGGATCGTTACTCAATTCATTTCTAAGTCTAATTATCTACTTAAATCATTCGCGTACTCGTAAATGCAACGTAAACATAATTCATCTATCAATTGAACGATAAGAATGTCTATATGGGAAGCGGGTGAGTCAGCATCGAACGACTCGTACACACCACGCATTTAAGTACCTACTCTTCTTGCAACAACGCGAGTATTTTTTCAAGAAATCGGCTCCATGTATTTTTTTTTAATTTACCGGATCCGGTGATCGGATCCGGCAAACTGGTGCCGGATCCGATAGACGTCTAATGATGCCGGATTACCGGATCCGGTTTTCCGGATTGCAATCCCTAATTACCAGGCCTTACACAGACCTCTCCCTAATGAGTTACGTCCAGTCATCGACATTACGTCATTGCTGTACCGTCCAAGGGAAGCGAAAACCGGCATACTGAGTCGGGCTACTTTTCATCCACGTACTCTTGGTGTTCACCCCCCTGTTTGCATTGGTTTCTCTAAACTATAGTAAGAATGCTGAATAATTATGAAATTTTGTAGCTTCTTATATATGCATGCATTAGCCAAGAAATAATGCACGAAAGGAACTACTAAATAAAACATGATAAAAGTGTGTGTGTGTGTGTGTGTGTGTGTGTGTGTGTGTGTGTGTGTGTGTGTGTGTGTGTGTGTGTGTGTATGTGTGCAATGCGTGCGCTGCGTGCGTGCGTGCGTAGCGTGCGTGCGTGTCGTGCGTGCGATGCGTGCGATGCGTGCATCGCGTGCGTGCGTGTGTGTGTGTGTGTGTGTTCGTCTACAGGGACTTAGACCTACGAGACTTGGCACAAACATACTTTCAAGAGTTTCAAGGGTGGGAATGTGCGCCTCGGAGCCCTTTTATGAAATTTTAACTAATTTAAAGTTAGGCGAAATTTCGACGTTTTCCCTTAATAACTTCCGAAAATAGCACAACACAAAAATCATTTTTACACCATCTGAAAGTGTAAAAAATTAACATTCCAACGATATCAATTAAGTTGGCGTACAATGTTTTCTTGAATTTTAATAAATTTTTAAAAATATTTTTGGCATAATTTACAACAATACTTTTCAATTGTTGCAACGCAACTCAAACCATTTTTATTGTTTAAAAAAATATTTAATACATGTTTCTCTTTCATTGTTGTAATCTGAGATAGGATCCTAATACATTTTGCTTCCATATTTAATTTCATCAAGATTTTTGTGAAATCTGTAAGCCAAGATATCAGAGATATTGTTTTGCTTATATTAAGAAACATAAGCTGAAAGGTTATGGTTGCTATGTTTTTATTCTTTTTTCAACATATTTTAATCGAGCTAACAAGCCGCTGGCCATTAAATGTGCTGCATCATTTTAATGTTGATATCAAATAATTATTTTACAAGAAGAATAAGAAAGTTCAGATAGTGCCGACAACGTAGAATTAGGGGTCACTGGATATGGTCAGTTATTTGACTCCATTAGGGACATTTATATAGACAAAGAACAGAACAGGTACAAGGTCACTAATGGAACACGGGTTAAATATCTACCACAATCTGAAGTTTAAAATTACGTTGTTAAGAGAACCATGAATATAAAATGATACAAGATTGAATTGAAATCATATTCCCGGCGAACAAGCTGGCCACCGAAGGCGGTTAGTTTATTAATAAAACCAAGAATAATGTTTTAAAAAACTAAATAATCGATTCTTACGACCCATTCAATAGTTTCATAAGAATTTCTTGATCTGCTTGTGTATTTTTGAAGAATAACAGAAACTGATCTGAATACTTGATTCCATTCTTCACTAAACAAACTGAATTCCTTCCAGGTATGTTAATCGCCATTATTTGCCGATGAAATTAACTTTAAAGATAAAAATCAGAGAACTCAAAGCAATCATCATTATCTTCATTGTACAAATTTTTAAAAATAGAACGCAGTCGACTGAAACTACAAAACGTGTGTATTCAATTCAATTAGAAGACATCCACGAACATTAACAACAATTAATCCATTCACTTCTTTTCCAAAAGCTTCTTTTTCTCCCCCAACTCATCGAAAAATAAGTATTTACTTTCATGAAAAGACGGACCCAAGAAGAATCTTTTGTCTCGAAGCATTCGATTTGTTTCTTTCTCGCGATTATTTTAAATCTTCTTACTGTTGCCAGAAAACTTATTGAAAAGAGATGGATCGGGTTTCTTTTTTTTGTTTCTTTCTCCCACTCATACATGTGACGTATTGATTAATTAAAGCCGTGTTTAATGAAGTGGTTTGCGCGCTTTGTCAATGTTTCCATTTAGGCAGAATTGCGCATTGAGGAGGAAAAAGAAGATGGTAACTAGCGCCCTCCAGCAGCGGGAAAATAAATTAACCGCACATCGTCTGCCATGTAATAAACGATTGACTGCATTGTTTATGGTAGGCCATTGCTCACTGTGTGAAAAGTTATCTGTTCGCCCAGACAGCCATTCAAAGTCGCGCCAGCGTGAATATTGCGCCATTTGTCGCCTCATCTAAACTACAGCCAAAATATCGTGGAACACAAACGAGAACTTAAGGAATTTCAAGGGACCTGATGCTTTTGTAAAAATATCTAAAGGTAGATAACGCTTAGGGAAACTCTAAACGGCATCATTGGTTAAACTAAAAGCCCTATTTTCGTCGTAAACATCGCTCAAGAGATTGGCGAAAGCATTGTTCGATCCAGGAAGGCTTCTTTTCGATATTTTCTTGTCTTCCGCGAAGGACGCTGCTGAAATTAAATTTTAGTTTTGCATAAATGCTGCTAATTAAGGAAATCTTACGAGCCCGCGCTTCTTACAAGATAGTTTAATAATGGAGGAAACGGCTCCTATTTTGTGCACTTTACCTGTGATGGAATGTTGTGTTTTAGTATGATGGAACGCCATTCATGGAACGCGAAAGCACTTCCGACATTAAAGACTTTAATGTTTTGGAAGTTTAAGGCTAATAAATATTTCCTCTCAGGAACGCTTTTATAATGAAATTCGCCGTTCTTGGTTAGCTGGTATGGGCTTCGTATCCACAGAGTATACATTCTTATGTTAAAATTGCTAGTTACTGTAAAATAGGTAGGTAAAAGTTAAAATCTGGTGTCTGGTTAACGTGGGAGCTAATAAGACGAAGGACCAAAAGTGTTTCAGGGATTTTATGTACTTTTACAGGCATCTTTTACTAAATCATTCACGAAAAAATAATTTAAATATTTACAGTCTTATTCCTTACTTTTGTGAATCTAATTCCAAATCGTGTTTCTTAATAATAATATTTATTCCTTAGAATTTGATTAAAAGACTAGCTTTTGTTTATAGACTAAGAAGTTCTAAAATATAAATAAATCATTAACCGTAGATTAAACGGTTAATCGTCGTGACAGTCTCATACGTGCAGCCAATTCGAATAAATTGTCACGTCCGTATGTCACGCGGGCTACGCTTTTGCGATAAGAAGCCATGGAAATTCCAATTTTTATCGCACCCGTATAATTTTTATATAAACTGCTGCTTCATAGATGGCAGTACAATGCTTGTAATTTGATTATACAACAATAATATGTAAATTTAGAGTATTTTTCTGTTAGAACTTGTTTTGAAAGGTGAGAGGAAATCCAAATATATGGTAAGTTAATGAGAAATTCTATCTTTAAAAAACCGTTAAATTGACAGAAAAATATAGTGTTTTTTTATATTAATTGATTTAGAATTTTGTAAACACTAAAAGAACATCAATAAAAAATTTCGATGATTTTTGAACAGATTTGCCAAAATTGTGCGAGAGTCAAGGTTACGTTATCTCGATTTAAGGATCCCCTCTTTTTTCTTAAATCGTAAGATGCTTAAGTTGCAATGTTAAAAGACAAAATTTGAAGGAAAATGCTTCCTTATTTAATTAAAATAATCGAAAAAAATCTCTTGTTTTCTAGTATTCTCAAATTAAAGACACTCAGTTTAAAAATTATCTATTTGCAAATACTTCTTGATTTAATTAATAGTTTATTAACTTAACTACACATGACACATTAACTCTGATTGTAATTGAAGAATAATTAATACATGGTTTTGATTCAAAAGAAAAGCAATACAATACTAACGGAAAATGAGGTTTTTTTTTTCAAGTTTAAACCGAAATCAACTGTAGCAAATTTAATTAGCTGCTCCATAATGGATTTCTACTGCGAAAAGTTGCAAACCAATTTGCATATTCAATTTTTCAAGCTTGTAAGTCCTAAATTCGTGAAAATTTGTCATACCTTAAGCACAATTCATATATTCAAATCCTAAGCTCAATTCACTAATTTTTGTTTGAATTAAGAGCGAGCCAACAGTTCATTCCATGCAGTATTAAAGGGGAGTCGAAACTTTTCTAAAACACTAATCAATAATTTATTAGAAATAGACTTAAAAATAAAACCGAACTCAACTTGAGTTACATAAAAGAAAAACTTCAGTATGAAGCACATTTCAGAGCTATCGGTGTGTATATATATATATATATATATATACTTACTAGCCCGCGACTTCGTCCGCGTAGTACATTATTTGTACAGATAAGCGATGTTGTTGTCCTTTGTCCGCCATATTTTTAGAGAGACGAAGTAGAACCCCAGATTGAACTACTACAAAGTTTCATAAATTATCTTGACAATACAAAGATAGACACCTATTTATAAAAAATTTACAAAAGATTTATCATATTACGTCTCAACTATCGACAGAAACAACTCTCAAAACGCAACTCGCTACCATGAGTTCTCCGTTAATAATGTTTTCTTTCCTTTTTTAAATCGGTGAAGGAGCTCTTCCGCGCATGCTCCAAGAAAAGCCGCAGACGACAACAATAAAAACATTCCTGGAAATCGAGTTTGAAACAATTTTCAAAAACGAATTAGAATTAAACAGAATGTTGCTTGGAAATGGCATTGATATCATTAAAAAGTTAATTCTTTGAATTTTAAGGCGATGCTAAAATGATTTTTGGACAAAAATATGCTCCGAAGTTAATGTGGAAAAACATTAAAAATTTAAGGTAATTTAAATTAATTAAAATTTCAAAAAATCCTTTCTTAGTGAGCACCTACTACCCAGAAGCAACCGCCTGCAAATTTCAACTTCTAGTCCCAGTGTTTGTGAGATTCGGTGAGTCATTAGTCCTTTCTCTTTTATATACACTGTTGAGTCAGAAAAACTGACACACTTTCTTAATATCATTGTCAGGCCCCACGAGCACGCAGAGGTGACACAAACGACGTGGACTCGACCTTAATGTCTGAAAGATATCTGGAGAAATTCACACCATGAATCCTGCAGGGCAGTCAACAATCCATAGGAGTGCGAGGTGGTGATTCTCTTCTCTCAACAGCACATGTAAGGCATGCAGATATCTTCAATGGGTTCATATGCCAGTTTGCGTGTATGGAAGTGTATAAAATTCAAATAGTGTTCCTGGGCACTTAGTAGCAACTCGACGCTAGGATATCGCATTGTCCTGCTGGAGTGTCCCATCCGTCAGTGCACAATGGACCTTAGAATGAGTGTAGGTTATCGGACGGATGCGTAAGTACCTGTCACAGTCGTCTCGTATCAGGGTTCCATATCCGCCAACTGCACGTCCCAGCACCATCTGAGGCTCAAGCAGATTGAACAGTCCCTGTTGAAAAAACAGGGTCTATAGATGGCGTCTTCTCCCACATGCTCGTACGCATTACGTCCGTCCATTCACAGTGGAAACGTGACTCGTCAGACCAGTGCAACGTCTTCCATTCTCAACGGTCAATGGTAGTGTTGTCGGGCCGAGCGAGCGTAAATATTTGTGCCGTTACAGTCAACAGCGGCGCAGGGCCTTCGGCTCTGACGGCCTATTAATGACGGTTCTGAACATTTCGCACGCTGAGCACTTGTAAATGCCCGTCATTAAATCCGCGGCAATTTGAGGTATTGCACGTCTATCTCGTTTAAGTTCACGTCTGACATTCAATGGTCCAGTTCTTTCAGTCTTTCCATGCAGTGGAAATTTGATCTTTTACGGATACCCGATATTGACGGTACCTCTTAAAATAGTCGTACCGAAAATCCATTCATCGCTACCGAGGAGATGCTATACATCTCTCGTGCACGAACTACTCTTTTCCACACTCAAGTCATAAATCTTCCATTATTACCACCAATGCAGCAGGCAGGAACCGGTCCTAATACATTTTGTCAAACATCTGTTGTTTTATATAGGCGTTGCTGTCCTTTCAGGTTGATGTGGTTATATAACAACGTTATTTATTTATTCCGCCTGTGCCCATTTTCCTGGCTCTTAGTATAATAGAGATACAACAAATTTGATTCAACTTATAGAATGACATCATGATGTGAAAATAGTAAGTGGAGTTACAAGTCTGGTTTGTAATTCAACCAACCGAGTGGTTTTGAGTGGGCGTTTTCTGTTTACATTTTTGCCTGATTTCTGCTGGTGAGTTTTAATCAAAAGGGCCAGTGCAAATTGGAGAAGAAAATAAAAAGTTCCATCTAACAATTTTAACAACAAAGCAAATGATACTCTAACCCCAGAGCTTCCCAACATGAGTAGCACCCCTGGAAGTATGGAAAGACGGACAAGTTAGGGATGGAGAAAAACAAGGTAATAAAATAAAATAAAAATTATGAAATTTGTTTCCACGCTTGTGAAGGGTAATTATACAGATCCTAAATACTGGGTAGCTTAGTTTATTTATATGCCCTTGCCCAAAACGGTTCGAGGGGCTGTTTGGAACCGGACCTCAATAATTTTTTGGTTTCCACGGTCCGATGACAGGACGACACCTGAGCCAGTTTATCTTTCGCACCACACCAGGAGCGGGAATGTTTGACTTCCCGTTTGATTTAACGCACCAGCAGGCCTAATACATGACGGGGTCTTCAATGGAATCGGTTCGAACCTGCGTTACTCGGCTCAAGGGTGAGCACCTTACCATTAAGGCCACCGTGAAAGCCAGCTATGTTTAGAAAATGGTCTAAAATCATCAAAAACATTAATATTCAAAACCATAACTCGGTCAGTTTCGTAAGAGACAAACAGAACTTTTTTTTTATTTTAAAATGTTAGTATGTCGAATATTTTACTAAATATATTAACGGGACGGGAACGCTATAAAATTTAAATTTCGTAATTTTGCTTTTAATCATTTCAAAAAACGCCAAAATTCAACATAATGTAATTCTTTTACGTCATAAAATTTTTTTGAAATTGGAGGTATATACCTATCTGTAAGCGCTGTTCAGAGATTAGCTATTGAGCAGCGTTTAGAGTGGACACCTTGTAAAATACACACTATAATTTCAAATTAAACCGGCATCTACGGCAGTGTTTCCCAACATGGAGCCACGATCTCACCAGGGGACAATTCGAAAATGGACTCGCCCGATTTAAAAGCAACCGTCTGTGATTTAACTGTTATATG
>BGPR01023410.1:2846-19738 GCA_013235015.1 Araneus ventricosus | reverse complement strand
TTCGTAACAAATATTTCCATAAAAATAGCAAAACCCCATTGAATTTCCGAAACATTTTGACATCATGATTTTTTTAGTTGGCATGATATAAATGCGAAACACGGCTACGCAAATTCTTCTATTTATTTTTTCATTTGGTATGAATATCAAGCTGTCTGAAGGCTGAAGGATTTAACGAAGAAAATATTAGAAGAAAAATGATGAGATGGTTACAGTTTTATGACGGCAATCTTGTTAATGGCATTCATATATGAGAAAACGCTTGAAAACGGTCATCAATGTGTCTAGTATTTTTCCGGAAGGTGAGAAATGAAGTACATTTCCCATTGCCATTTTAGGGAAACTGATGCGCATTTGCTTTATTTTCATATGATAACAACAGACTGCCTGACAGAAAGTTTATAGGCATATTCCGAAAGTGCTTACTCTATTTCACGTTTATTAAATGATGATGGCTCTGCATCATTTTTATGGAATGCATAAACATTCTCCTGCTTTAGCTTTATCTGTCTGGTATGATTTACACTGATAGAAATAATTCCTCGGCAATAATGTCTACGTTAAACAGTTATTTGATCTATTTAAAGTATGAAATAAATTATAAAAATAATATTGGCTATACCTCGAACGTTGAATTTCTAAAGAAGATACTGAATCTCTACTACTTATAGAAGCGAATGTGTGTGTGAGAGTCTATTGGCGCACTACAGGACAGACAGCTAGACCTAGAGCTACATATTTATTCACAGATATTCTTTGGACGGTGGGAATGGGCACTTCTATACAGTGTGTGTCCGTAAAGTCATGGTGCACTTTTGACCGGTCACAGAAAAGCAACGAAACAAGATAGACAGGTGACATCTTCACCAAATAAAAGGTAAACTCTCCAGATTTGCATACATGTTCAGAGTAGTTCGATGTGGGCTCCATTTGTTGCCCTACACACATCTAAACGATAGTCCAATTCTTCCCACACGCGGGTAAGGACGTCTGGTGTAACAGAGTGAATAACGTCTGTGATTCTCTGTTTTAAATGATTAATGTCGTTGATGCGGTCACTGTACGCATGTTGCTTCACATAACCCCAGAAGTAAAAGTCTAATGGCGTTATGTCCGAGGATCGTGGTGGCCATGCCATGACAGCACCCCTGCCTATCCACCGCTGGGGGAATGTTGTATCCAGAAACTCAGGAACAATGTTGCCGTCGTGTGGAGGAGCGCCGTCCTGTTGAAAGATGGCACCTTCTGGAAATTGTGGAACTGCATACAATTGCAGCATATCAAGGTAGATGTTTGACGTCACAGTCGGCTCCGCACGGTGAGTGGTGTTGCTTCATCACCTGCGCGCGCACACCGTTGCACTACAGACACTCTTTGGGATACTGTCCAATGTAGCGCAAGTTTCAACCTTTTGTATGGTTTCTGTTCGCCACAACAAGCGTTCATAATTGCACCAAGACTTTACGGACACACTGTATTATAAATGTTAGTTACAACTTTAACTGATTTTCTATCTTGTGTATTAGAATGATACTCAGTGATGATAGAAAGAATGATGCCATTCAGTTGCAAGTTAATGATTAAAGGATGGAGAGAAACCAAATTTTTTTGCCAGTAAATTTGAATTTATACGTAGCATAGTTTGAAATTTAATTACGAGATTGTTGTACGTTTCAAAATGTCTCAATATATATGTATAGCATGTCTCAATAACGGCTTACTAATGCATTTTTGTGTAAGGGATTTGCTGTTAAGAAGGGCAACGGTCAGGCTAAAAATCACTGCTAGAAGCATTAAGATTTTTTCTGATGTATAGCAGAGTATGATCAACAGAAATTTTGTTTTGTGCTGTATAAAATAAATAAAGAAAATGTTTCTCGTCAGACTGAATTGCTGAATGCAGAGAGATGCGCTGAAAGTTTATAAGAGAATTGTTGCCCAAACAATTGTGTTATGCAAATTAGTATACAGCTCCAACAACTACAAAACAATCTGGTAGTTTCAATTGTAAAGTATGCGATCTATAAAGTCTAATTTCGTGACGAAAATTCCAATTTTATTTCTATTCTTTCTGGACAAATCTCATCTTTATATTGTCATTCGTTTGCGAACTATTGATAACTAAAGTTGCTCCCAACATCTTAGTTTTCCTGTACATGTTAAGTATTATTTCTGATGTATCGCAGAGCATGATCAACAGAAGTTTTGTTTTGTGCTGTATAAAATAGATGAAGAAATTGTTTCTCGTCAGACAGATGAATTGCTGAATGCAGAGCGATGCACTGAAAGGTTATAAGCCGAAAATTGTTACCCAAACTATTGTGTTATGCAAATTAGTATACAGCTTCGACAACTGCAAAATAATCTGGTGGTTTCAATTGCAAAGTATTCTACCTATAAAATCTAATTTAGTGACAAAATATCCAGTATTATTTCTATGCTTTCAGGACAAATCCCATCTTTCGATTGTCATTCATTTGCGATCTTCAGTTGCTCCCAACATCTTAGTTTTCCTGTAAATTTGAGAAAAAGTATACAAAGTAGGGTAATTTATATTAATTCATGCCCGGAGAAACATAAATAGCACGCACTTGCGTTAGACTCTTCGATATTTTTAGGTAAAATTATTTTACAAAACCCATTCATGATTTTAAGCCTTATCTACATTTTGTTTTGCAACATAATAAATTAATGCTGCTTTACTTTAATAATTATATGCACAGTTCGGCTCGTCCGGACTTTTCACTGCTGAAAGTGCCATGAATGCGAAATGTATAAGAAACTCTAACATGCCTGAAAACGTAGCTTATTTTGGCCAGTTTTCCGATGCATGCAATATTTACTTGATTTGAAACCCTATTTTCTGAGAAGCCATGAAGCATTTATCGCCACAATACTAAAATGCCAAGGGTTTATATCGTTTGTTTTGTACTGTGGAAACATGCACTGCATTCATAAAGAGTTAAGAATGATCTTTCAGAAGGAATGCGATGAGATTCCAGGCTGATGCTTTCATAATCAAGAGAGAATCGCTTAATATAGGTTTTCGCAGCAGTTTCAGACCATACGTTACAACGATAGGCTTTGAGTGGGGCGTGCGTCATGGAGTGATTGATTACTTACGGTATAAAAAGAAATAAATTGTACGAGTTATTTTTCCTAAATTATTCAATTTTTTTAGAAAAAAGCATAGCTTCAGTTAAATGTTTGGCGTAAAAAGAATCATGAAATTATCCTCCCTAAAAGTATAATTTTGTCTTATTGATTTCTCGCATACAAAGTATAACGGGTGTCGCAAAAACTGTGTGTTTGAACGACTATTACACTAATGATACATAATAAAGTATAATAACATGCCTGAAATATCCAGAATTAAAATAAATTTATGTATATGTTATAACCAAATTAATTCAATTATTGGAAACGGTTGAAATTTTGGTTGTTTTTGTTCAGGCATTGTTGAGAAAGGCAACCGATAGAATAGTAAATGTTGTTAAGCATATCACTTAGTTTTTCAGAACATTCCAGTGTCATTGTCTGCTCTCAACTCGCCTGTAGTAGCTATTTTTGTTGGTCTCGAATTATAAGCATTATGTTTCAGGTGAAGAAGAAATACATCAAAAGTAGGATCTGGTGAGAGTGGAGTGAAGGGAAAAACCACAATTCCATTCGAATTCCATTAAAAGATACATTGTATTTTTTATAACGTATTAATTAATACTTTCTTTTCCAATGGAAGTTATTGTATTATTTCTTTTGCGTTAGCTGTTGGGACAGTTTGAAGTTTATTATTACTATTTCTGAAATTTTTATTCAAAATGGGATTTATTTTTGGGATACATATAGAAAAAAACATTTGATCTAAGAACTGTTACAATCGAACGAGAGCCAGTGCATAGTTTGTGGAGCGTCAAACCAACAAATAAAACTTTACAGTTATATAGAGTTAGACACTTATATAGAGATAAAGGCATTGTTTTTAAAATTCCAGTCTTGTTCAAAAATTTGTAAGTATATTTTTATCTCATTATTCTGCCTTGCATTCTTTTTTCGTTTTGATATTTTGAATCTTAAAAGTCAGAAAAACAAAATAAGGATAAAAATAAGTTAAGCTTAGAAATTAGAAATGATGTTAATCACAGAAGCGAGAGAAGGGATATTAGTGTTCAGCGAATCATAAAATTAACTCTGCATTAATTTTATTCGGTTGGATTTAGCTACGCCTAAACTTTCTTTTTTCTCATATGCTAGAGAACGCAATTTGTGTTCTCAGAAACTGGAAAACTAAGATTCTAATCTTATATTTAAAAAAGTTATTAATGAATTAAAAGAGTCTTTTGGGGCTCTACAGGGCAGATTGAGGTACCTACAAATAATAATTTGGCTAAGAATAATTTGCATGGTGAACATACGTTCCGTAGAAATTATTTGTCAAAATTTCAATTAAAAAGAAACCGGAATTTTGGCATTTTCCAATGATAACTTCGGAACGTACAAACCACAAAATAGATTATGACATCTCCTTAAATTTCATAAATTTACCATTTCAATGATATCAGTTTTATTTTCGTGGGATTTTTTCCTAATTTCTAATATTAATTTTAAGTATTTCACATGACTTTTCTTCGTAATTAAGTTCGTTCGCTTTTCTTTGTAATTAAGAAATTCGAACAAATTTCATTGTTTAATCAAATGAGTCCAAGTTAAAGTTACAGTTTCACGGTACTTTGGACATTGAATCTAAAATTTCACTTCCACTTTCTCTTTCATTTCGTAGTACACACATGCAGTGTTGCACCTTTTCATAAACACGTACATAAACTACCTTTTAATGGCACTCGTCACCCTAAAATCGATGAAAATATCGATTTTTCAATTTTGAGTTTCAATTTATCTTTGAACTTATCACTTAATCTATCAACATTACAAAGGGAGAGAGACTATTTAGTGACAAATGAAGATATTTTTACTGCTACGTTATCACGGGCTACGCCCTCCATTGTTTAACTAATGTTAAAGTTGCGAAAGCATCTAAATTTTTTGCCATGATTTAAAGCAAAACTTATCTCTGAAAATGTTAATGTTTACTTGTTGTTTGCTTATGACTTTGATTGTTTCTCTTGCATTTTGTGTTAATTTCTTTCAGTCAACTTTTGATAAGAAAATTAACTTTTTCACGACTTCAACAGCTTATTGCTTATTCTAATCTGATATATTTCGAAACGTCAAGAATTGAAAAGATGACACATTTTCTTGTTATGAATGGCGTTAAGTTGAAGGTGTGTAATATCCAAATGAGAAGGTTTCAAACGTAACCGTCAAATACGATTGATGCTTGCAGTGTTTTGAAAAAAAAGTAGATATTCCTGAACCTACAGGTGACCAGTTTATTTGGCGGGAATATTTGTTGTGCTGGATTGGAAATAAACCATAAACCCCTTCAACGTATTTTTATCTTCACTATAATATTCAACACAATTCTCTTAATTTTGAAATAGTGATAGACATTTAGTAATGCTATTTTCTGACACCTGATCTGTTTATTTTCCTAATAGAGTGAAGACAAATGACGTCACTGTCGCATGGAAAAGGTAACTGTCAGTCATCTAACATCTAACTGCACGTTATTTTACTCGGTGCTGTAATGTTAATTTCAAGTATTAGAAAGGCGCGATGCATTTCACATGCATTTTGCGAGTAAGTTTCGCAGCAAATTAGCTAGAGTCAAACGTGCTGATAAAAATGTCAACGAATAGCAAGCCAACTGCATGTTATTTTACTCGGTGTTGTAATATTAATTTCAAGTATTAGATAGCCTTTCACGTGCATTTTGTGAGAAAATTTCACAGCAAATTAGCTAGAGTGAAACATGCTGATAAAAATGTCAACGAATAGCAAGTATAATCATTCATACCGCATGTAACATATTTAATATTTTATAACTCTTTTTCCAACAATATCATAAAAATATACTGATATAAAATAACAAAGTAAAAATACAGTATGGTTCATTATTAAAAATTTAAAAAATGGAATTTTCATTCTTTAGGTTTTAACTTTGGAATTAAAATGCACGATTAAATATTTGTTGAAGCAATAAAAAAGAATTTGAATACAACAATGAAAAGCAATTTTGCATGAAAAGAAAAATATTTCATGACTATTAAATTCGTATCAATGAAAGTTGAAGTTTGTGAAGTTTAAGATGGGTAAAAAAACTTTTGTGTGCGACATTTTCTGAAGTCTTCGCTTAAAAATGCATAAACTTTAATTAATTTTAAATTTCTTAAATTTCCAATAAACATTTAAAATGTTGGCGGGAAATGTGTACCGAGGTTCACATTCTCGCCCTCCAATGTTTGTTCCAAATTTGATAGCTCTAACGTAAGCACACCCACGCACGCAGACACACACACATATTCGATGGAGCATACTGCTTTTAATCCGTAACAACAAATTAAGCAATTTTATTCGAAATAAATAACGTTGTAAAAACCTCCCGAAAATGCTGTTTTTTTCCAGATTTTTTTCACAAACCTTGCCGTTATAATGAGGTAGAAATATTTATTGTTTGCATTTGATACGAATGTTAGATACACATTACTAAAATCTGTTGTCAAACCGTTCAAATAGAAGTGTACTGTGATTTAGAGCCAGCCAAAATGTACTTGAACAGCATCTATTTTCAAAAGAACGAAATCATATTTATACTCCTAACATATTATAATGAGAAAAATATTAATAACAAACATAACAACCAGGTATTTTATAGTGGAAACAGCCGTTTGCAGTGTTATTTGTAAGAAAAAATGTGCTGGAACGCCAATCACAAGCTAATCAGTATCATCGCAACTAGCGCGGGTTTCGGGTCATGCACAATTTTTCAGGATATCACCGGCGATCTACTATGCTGACAGGACAGTTGAGGTCCATGTGAACCAAGCATCAAATTTTCAAATGCTGCTTTTGAAACATCGAAAATCCGTCTCAAACAAGTGCTCTGAACACCGAGCCTTTCATTCGTCACCTGCGACAAAAAGTGTCCTGCCTATTTGCATTTCGTTTTGTTATTATCTATCAACTCATCACTTATTGTTTAGCAACCGATTCGGAAACCCTCCGCGCTTTTGCGCATGAGCCGGGCTGAGTTATTGTCATCAAAATAGGGGGGAAAGTGAAGAATGGAAGGGTGATGTTTACATTATACTGAGCGTGATCTAACAAAGAACTCCGGAAATGAGCTCATATGAATCATTGCCTGACACCCCTTTCCGGTGTAAAATCGTCCAAAAGTGGTAGTCTCGGAATCCGTTGCTGAACAGTACAGTTTAATTTATCTTTATTATAGAAATATAACATTAAATTTCCGATTTATAATTTTATGTTTGAATCGTGAAATAATTAAACGCGTGAAAATGTAACCGTAATTTTCTTTCCACGATGTAAGCTTAACAAGGCGTAAACTTTCGTAATTGTAGGAAAATTGATACATTCATTTAAAATCTAAATCAAAAAGCTGAATTAAAGTTTTAATTCAGAAGCTATTTGAAAGAAACAAAAAGGAAATAACCAAGCGTTTATGAGAAATACCATCTAGAAGCCTTTACAGAAATATAAAATAAATCAAAGTTTTATTAAATTGATTTTCTTGGTTCTTAAAATCCTAAACCCTTTTAGGACAGTATTTTGAAATACCGAAAAGGTCAGAATTGGATCCTTCATCATAGTAAAATAAATTAGTTTTAATTCTAATAAAATAATTGAAATAAAATTTGTTCATGCCCCTGGGAAGTATCCAGCTTCAAAAGATTAAAAATAACGTTAAAACATGAGTTCGGGTGAAAAAATTATTTTAAAAAATAGCATTATACAGATATCAGCAAAAACTGGAAACATCTATTACAATTTATTAACTATTGTTTAAGTAAACAAAGCCAGTCCCGGAAAATGTTTAGAAAGGATTTTGCGGTATCATTTTTCATAAAATTTAGCGTTAAAGAAGTTGTAAAGGTTTTCTTTCCAAAATAAATTATTTCAATTACAAAGGACAATAATTTATTTATATTTAATTATCAGTTCGCTTGTTTTACAAATTGAAGATAAATTTTTGCTTTTATTCGATGAGACAAGAATTTCCTTATATAAACTGTTTTTTAAAATTTTAAAGATCTGATAAACAACGATAAATATGTAATTTATAAAAATTGCCTCAGGTATATACATATAAATTAGAATTCTGAGAACTGGATAAGGCATAAAAATGGTAATTTTTCTTAAGTTGTTATTTTAAAAAGAAATCTTTACAAAAAATCTCACGGAATTGCTGTCACATGGGTGAACATAACTAATTTATCTAGGACTTCATTATAATCTTAACGCAGATATGTGCGTTAGCTAGTAACAAAAATATAAAAAAAAGCATAAGTGCAATTTATTTTCTAATGTTAAAGCATGCATTAATCAGCAGAAAATTTCGGTCATTTAGTTTTCATGCCGTTTAGAATATAAATCAATATTTTTTTCGATTAACTGCTATTCAATTTTTTTAAAAAGCGAGGTATTTTAAAATTTTTTAGTTATTTTAGCATGGTATTAATGATTCTTCTGGTTTCCACACATTCAATTTCTCATATTAAAGCGCAACTCGCCGGAAAAAGAACTGTAATTATCTAACATACAATTCAGATCAACTACAAATTTGAACTATTTGAAAGTAAGGCTATTTTTTAAAAAATTGTATTTCAATTGTATTCTAGTAATATTTTTATATCACTGCTTTTTTCTGGGAATGTGAGACTCACTGATAATATGTCACCGTGAATATTTTTTGAAAATTCAGAAGATGAACTATTTTTGTAAATACTTCAATTAATGTATTATTTGACTAGCTTTTAGATTTAACGAGAGTTAACAAATACTTTGTTCTTTACTGATTCCACCCTTTAAATATTTTTTTAAAAAATATATATCCCTAAAATGTACGTCGAAAGACTGGATCAAATAGCAGTGAGAGGTATGGTAAAGTGGTCTAAGTTAACAACTTTGTCTTCTTATATCTCTGTAAGTTTTGCAGATAAGAGTGTGCAACTTTGTATGTTTTACTTATTAACATTTTTGCTGTATAGGGGCAGTATAAAAATTTAACTTTTGTAAATTTTTATTATCAGTGTCCTTGGATATCGAAGCATTTTCAAACAATTTCTTACCTTATTTGATGAAACTTTGTAATTGGAAGTATATGTATAAAATCAATATTTAAGGTAATAAACGCTTGTTCCACTTTTTTGGGACACCCTTTAAATGAAAAAGGAATGTATATTTTATGTGTGTGTGCTTTTGTATTCGTTTTTGGTTCTTCATGCACGCCTAAACCGTTGAACTTTCGGCGAACAAATTTGGCACAATGATGAATTAATACATGAGGGAGCTAACGCCGTAAAACTTATTTAAAAATTCGAGTTAAATTTTAATTTATTTAATTAAATAAAGAAAATTAAACTATTTTTAGACGTTTTCCGCCAATAAGTTCTAAAATACTCATAGTACGAAAATTAATTTTACACTACCTTAAAGAGCAAATAATTATCTTTTTAATGATTTCAATTTAATTGTTGTACAATGTTTCCTCAAATTTTAATAAACATTTCAGAATTAATTTTAAATTCAATATGTAACAATGCTTTCTATTGTTATAAAATAAAATCCAAACCAATTTATTGTTTCATCAAATCCTTTATTCACGTGTTTTTACCACTGTTAAAGTTAAGACAATATTGCTTTCTTTGGTCAAGGTAGAGTTCTTACAGGGAGGCCCAGCCGGCAATGTTTATGAATGAACCGATGATCTTTCAGTGATTATTTTAAGAGGCCTAAGATATTGCCATTCCCACTGATGCAATGATCCTAGACATGCATTCGCCATACGTCGGAAAGGAGTGAATGTTTTAAGTATAAGAACTCCTGGGTGCAGCCATATACAGTTTTCCATGATACCATGTATATCCTTGTTGTAGGTGAGCCGATGATCTTTCAGTGATTATTTTAAGACGCCTAGGATATGGGAGACATCTGGAGAGAATTGGAGCTATAGGGAGGATGCTTGAGGACCTTCTCACAGAAATTCTGTTAAACGGTCGAGGGTTTTATTGGCCACATGTGGCCGAGAGTTATCCTAGAACAGCTCGAGGATAACTCTCTGACGATAGTTTGCCTCTGCTCTTGTTTTCAATTGAACATTTAGGCTACACAGCGTGTTGCCTCACCGTCGAGTGTAGGCATTCTCTCCCGTTCTAGCCAGTTGATGGTAGAGGTCCTTCTTCGTCTAATGATAAATTAAGCGCGACTTTTCTGGCCTTGATGGAAATCATCTTTTTCTGATCGTGGAGGTCTGGAAGGTCACCACTCCATGGTTTATCGGCAAACACATTGCCCCATTGCAATTGGAAATAAGGCATCTACAGTAAAAGTCTCCTTTTCATTCGGTCACATTTCATATCATTGGCTGTGTTCTTAACCAGCATTATTCAAATACTTTTAGCTAATTCTTTCAACTGCTTCATATGTTGGAGATGGCTGTCACATCAGAAGACTCTACAATCATCGAATTGAGTCAACCCTCTTGTGTAAAAGAATGGAAGCTTACCTACCTACCTTCATATATTGTATATGAGACTGATTTCTACTTCATAATCGCGTTGAAAGACAATAGCTGCCACACTTCCCCTTTATTATTACTCCTTGATTCGCCAATTTAACGAGATATGTAAATACATTGGAATTAGAACCTCCTCCACTTTGAGATGTAATCCTTTATTTCTCATCCGGGTGACTGCATATTTCACTTTGGTTTCTTTTTAGCTTTATAATAATTTCTTGTATTTTTTCTTCAGCATGTTAGCATAAATATCTCAAACGGTTTCTTTTCTCGGTTTTAGGGCAAATGTGCACGCGTTTGAAAAATCGAGGTCTAACTTGAGACATTAATGCTCATGCATTTCCACCTGAAGAACACGATGCAATATAACTTCATAATATAATTCAGAGAAATCATATTCATTCCCTAAGGTTTGAATAGAGACAATTGTTCTCGTTTAACACACGTTAATTGAACCCCATCCGTTTAAATTTTGAACCTTCTGTGCATCTTGATGAGGCAAATTGCCTAAAACAACATGCAGTTACACATTAATTGGTATGAACGTGACGTCTGTCATCCGACTGTGATGCTACGTGAATGTTGTCCTTCAGCTAATTACATTTTAGACAGTTGAGGGGGAAACGAACGTGGAAAATCTATCTATAATATAAATTTAATCAAATAAAGTCGTGTATAAGCTAGTCTTTTTTCTTATATTCGTGATTACTCAGAAAAAGATTTTAATTTGATATAGAGAAACATCTATTTTTTAATTATACAATCCTTCCTTAATTTCATTCGTTAGTAACCCCTTAACGTATATGAAAAATGAGAGTATCAACTAAAAAGATGAATGAGTGTGTTATAAATTTCATTAAGAAAACTTTTATAATCATGTATTAGAGCTGACGGTTACTTTCGCGAAACAAAAACACAATGGAAGAGGATTAATAAATCATAAGTAATTAATTCTTTTCTTTTATGTCCCATAATTAAAAAAATAGAAATGACATTTGCTAATGACTTATACGCCATTAAAAAAAACAACATTGGATATAAGGAAATAAGTACTTCCAATTGTCTTTAATTTCTTCAAACTAACACTCAATATTTCTTTAATTATATTTAGACTCAGTTTAGGAAAAGCTTTCATTATTTTTAATCAAGCATTTCTTTTACTGTGTCATCTCATAAACCAAGCAGTAAAGATATCGCTTGAAATTAAATTCTTTTTAAATAAACTGTACATGATATAATTAAAGTTTCAGCGTCTTAATATTTTTAATTGCTTTGTAACTGGACACATTATTTATTTTATAATTTATTAAATTGAGAAGAAATTAATGCTAAAGGAAATTTATTGAAATGACTGTGAAGAATCAGAATATTCGAACATAAAATTTGTAAATTACCATAAACTATTAAAAGAGAAAAGACTCGAAGATAAACAAGCCATTCGATTTTAATTTTTTCTTGTAGAACCTCATCCCTCTTGTTTTTTCAGTGACTAAGACTAAAAATTTCTTAAGGAGCAGTCCACAATTGAAATAAGAAATTACTTGAAATTTTTCAGTTGCAACACCCGTTTTCTTGCCAAAATAATAATTAAAAAAATCTGTGATTCGTAAATGTATTCTCGAATATCTATGTCATTTCTCTTGCTTAGATAGACAATTTTGTTGAGCTTCATTAAAATAACAAATACCTAATTTCATAATTTTAGCTCTTTTTGTTAATTTTGTTAAATAATCATGTCCATATTTACAGACGGACAGATAAACGCAAACCTAGAAATACGTTTCTCTCATCTAGCTAGTCTAAAAGGTGGGGGCTAATAATCATAATACTTTGTCTTTGTACACAACAATTGTGAGAAAAAAACGATAAGACCCGAAAGAATGTTATGAAAATAAGAAATGAGAGCGAAATTCAATAAAAATACAGAGCAGCAAAACTTCCTGAGCGCTGAAACTCTTCAAAACGTAATAATGTTTTTTTCTTACTTATTGGGAAGAATACTAAGAAAACATTGACAAAGATAACTTAAAACAAAAATAATAAGTTAGTGTGAGAAAACATATTCAAAAGCATTCGTCGATTGCTACTACTTAAGAAGTATTCTTCAAATTGACAAGAAGTAATTCAAAACGTGAATGCGTACCACAAAATAAAAAAATAAAAAAAAAATTGTACGTGCAAAAATAGAAGATCGAAATCGCGAAACAAACTCCAATGCTTTATAGAGCTCCGAGCGAAACTAAATAGAATTATTCAAAGAATAACAAGATATTATTAGTGATGTATTAAAAACAATCAAAAAGAGAAAGAGAAACAAAATACACCCTACAAAAGAAAATAAGTAAAGAATTATAATGAATCCTTTTGATAGTCCAGTATTTACAATGGCTATTCTTGTGTGCTCATTCCCTTCAAATTTGAAACAACTAAAAATGAGCGTTTTTCAGTAAATATTGAAAGATGATTTGAAAATATCATTTGAAGAATTATTTGTTAAACTTCCCCAATTTGAATATGTTTTACTGTAATTTGTTTAGAAAGCAACCCTCCAAAGTGCTATTATTCACAACCAAAAACATCTCGGGAAAGGTATGTAAAAAAAATTATATAATGAAGAGCCATTCACTCATCAAAGAATAATGTGCATTTGATTGAAATTAGGATTCCTTTGTATGGTAATTAATTAAAGGGAGGTAAATGGATTGTTCCATTTGTATTAAAGTTGTAAATTAGGTTTTGAGATCTGGAAATGCAGATTTATATCACGCATTATTGAATAAATACTCCAGAAACTCGAAGCACAGGTATCACGAAAAAAGCAGTACTTGAACAAATTAGCAACATAAGCAGATAACAAATCACTAATAGCAATAGTAATAGCACTCAACGTCTAACAGCTGACCAACTCGCAAAGAGGACAAAACTTCAAAGGCGTCCAAACGCACTCCAAATATGTTGAAAGTCATTCTTTCTTTTCAGCAACTACGGGTATTAGTAGTCTTTTTTACAGGGCGTGAAGTTACATGGAAATCTCTGGAGAAATCCAGATATCGGCTCCTATTAGAGATAAGAGTTCGATTCCCACATATTAGAGAACATCAATTTTATCGCAAGAGTCGCTAAGGTTGGGGGCTTTGGCTTGACTTGCCCCGATGACTAATAAAAACCTCTATAAATGTCTCTTTTCAACCATAAAACTAACATTGCGAGAAAGCGACGTTACATTTTCGTAACAATATTATTGCCTAATAGCCATCAACAATAAGAATTAATGGAAAAAATAATTTTAATTTATAACGGATCCCTTCTATATATTCTAACTAGTAAAGTTAATTAATACTTAAATTAGCTTTTCATTAATAATTATAAATTAGCCTTTTATTGTAAATCAAATACAAAGCTGTATTTTTATAAAAGAAATAAGTAATATCTTAAATATATTCTCATTATTCATATGCCAAAATAGTAGCTTTCTATCACAAGGGAAAAGCAAATATTTATAATTTTTTGTGGTCATATAATTTAATATATGTATGAAATTCATGACGAGTTTACCTATTTTAACTTCATCAAGCGAGAATCAAAGCAATTTTATTCATTTCTATTGAATGAACTTTGTGAAATAAGTTTTAAATTACAGCTACTAACGTTCAAATGAGATAATAAATTCAATTAAAAATTTACTTATGCGGAAGTAAAACTGTCCCTCCTGGGTCTCGCAGCTTTAAAATATTTAAGACGCAACTAAAATAAGTGAAAAAAAACTCCAATTATCATTTAAAATCAACTAATTGAGTCCAAAATTATAACTCCTTTCTGTCTCATAATAAATGGAAATAATGCGAATTATTTCACCTGAAAAATGCTAATGAATTATTCATCAAAATTCATTAAGAATATTTTAATAATAATGAACTGATTTAAAATTAATAACTTGATTTTATAAAACAGTTGAACATTTTATTTGCTATAAATAATTTATACCCTCGTGAATACAAACTGATGTTGCTCGAATATAGTTAGCATTTTTCTCATTTACATTTGAAAAGAACTACTCACTATATATGATTGGTGGTGAAGTATTTATTTCCTTCTGAAGTATCCATCTCTTTTACCACAGCATAAATACTGTTTGAAGGCATTTATTAGCTGATAAAACCAGTACTCAGTGGATGTCCTTGTCAGGGCGAGTTTTAATCACCTTACGAATTAGAACTGCACTAACTTCTCAGAGCCTCACCTGATGTCGTTACGAATGCCTGTAATGAGAGAAGGATAAGAGGAAATTGTGTAATGTCAGTCGAGACCTTTTCCAACATGCCTTCCGAACCTTCATATTCAAACGAATATCATATTTTTATTGTTAAAAATTGATATTGATAAGGACCTTTACCTCTCTTTTCTATGGAAGTTGTCTTCAACACAAAAGAAACCGACCTCAGCCACAAGAGCAATGGCAAAGGTGTGATAAGAAAATCTGAAAGTTATTATTTTATTCAAAACGATTTCTAGGGTTGAATTTCTTTCACTAGGCAGCGTTATTTTGTGACTCACTCTGAAAACAAAAACCATTAAATTCCTTTTCCGCGTTATTTTCAATAAAAGAAGTTTGCCCCCCCAGTCTTATTATGCTGCCTCATCGTGGCGGGCGTGGTGTCCCTGGGTGGAATGGGCGATGTTCGTCTGGAGCTTTTTCTCCTGGCAGGGTCACCCAAGGCGTGAAGGCCATTCCATTATACCCAGCTAAAGCAACGGACAAAGTCAGACTTCTTCTCTCGGGCGTCCAAGGTCTAGTGCCAACAGAAGCTGCACTCTCCTCCTTTACCATGAATCGTTCGCTTATAGTTCTCTGTGGGCGAGCGGACTCTTGGACTTTGTCTAGCTGAGGACTAGAACACGTGGAATAAGAAACAACAACAACAAAGAAGTTTGCAGTACGATCCTAGAACAAGTGGAATAAGAAACAACATCAACAACAAAGAAGTTTGCGGTACGATCCTAGAACAAGTGGAATAAGAAACAACAGCAACAACAAAGAAGTTTGCAGTACGATCATAGAACAAGTGGAATAAGAAACTACGACAACAAAAAAGTTTGCAGTACGATCCGCTACGAATCAAAAGTTATTTCATGCGATAGTTGCAGGCTAATTAAAACTGATCCTATATATTTGTTATAGTCATTGCGATTAATCGGTTGATTATTAGTAATAATATTGTTTTGTATTATTAATGCCCGGTTATTATTAATACTAAGCATGCTTAATTCTTTTCTTTAACCCTTTCATACCGACTGAGGCAGTCCGGGGCGGTCTAGAAATTTTCCTTTAACTACGACAAAGACCGGTCTGAGGCGGTTGGCTTCTTTTGAGGGGAGGGGAGTTTCTGAGATCGCTTAGGAGATAAGCGCGGTAGGGGGTCCAATTATCCTTACCCACCACAGCCCATTTCCCTACGCCTTAAGAGAAGGTTACAGCAGGGGGGATTGTGGGGTAAATAACCACCAGGGTTGGGAGAGTCCAATTCATGTAGTATCCTCCCCAAAATGTCCGGTATTAAAGGGGGCTGGAAGAAAAAAGTCGCCTCGGCATTAAAGAGTTAATCATAATTATACATTATTCTCAAAGGAGACACTCGCAAAATAGATAATCTGTAGCTAACCAAACCTTATCCAAGTGCATGTCAAGAATAATGCGTTAAAATGACAGTAACCGTTCTTCGAAATGTTATTACCGGGTAGGTTGTTTGAACCTAAAGAGGTTGTTTAAATCTTTCTAATGACTGAACAGATATTTTGCCTCAGTTGCTAATTAATCATGGTTTTGGAGCATTTCAGAAGTTTTCTTAAATGTTACAGTTGTAAAATAAATTAATTACTTTTTCCCCCTATGAAACATTGAGGTTATTTTTTCTAGTTACTAATACTGATTAAGCTCATACTTATGTTGTTTTCTCATACTGTAAATTTTAATCCTCGACGTTCCGTTAAATTAATGAACACAGAAACCGACTTCGAGTCTTTTAAATTTGCCATAAAAGCCGATTTCAATATTAATAATTTGTGATTTAATAATTTGTGACCGATTTGTGATTTATCAGAAAATACCGGAATTCCGGTATTAAGGATGAAGAAAATACCGGATTTCTGGGATAATACCGGAACACAATCGCCCCTGTTATTGCCAAAACCTTTCCAACCTGAAATCAACTGGCCATCTTTTTCATTAAAAAAAACAACC